>AWOL01S0008691.1:0-12344 GCA_000715115.1 Nicotiana otophora
CATAATAGTTNGAAATTGATCTGCTTAAACGTTTAGTAGACAGTGTTTTTGTGGGATTGGAGGATGAAAATGTTCCACTCAAAGACTTCACTCAAAATATTGAGTATAAGGGCATCCCTAAATATTGTAAACAATGCAAGAAACTATGGCATAATCTAATGAATTGTAGAGTTATGAAAAAGAAAAGAGCTTCAGAGATAGAGAAAAACAAAAAAGATGAAGGCTTGACACAATCAAAAGAAGGCACCAGCAAAGTTCAAAATGAAAAGGGTGAAGGAAAAATGGAGAAACAAAAGAATGGAAATAGACAAGCTGATGACAACAAGAAAGATAAGGCTACTAAGGCACAAAACAAAAAAAAGGAGACATCAATAGCAATGAGGAAACTAACGGTGACAGAATAATTCCGGAGACATAACACAAGAAGGAAGTTACACAAGACCATCACAATCATCGAAGAGGAGTAGGGAATTCAACATCATTGCAGAAAGAACTAGAAAGAAGAAGCATAAAAGCAAGAACAAAAAGATGCCAAAGACAAAAAGCAAGGTGACCTTCAAAGCTACTCAAAGACAAGAAAGGAACAAGCAGGATGATGCCTCCAGAAGTTCCTCAAATCACAACTATGAACTCACAGAGAGGTTGAATGAGAAGAACAACACTGTAGAAGCAACACAGACCACAGACAGTCAGAGTAATCAATCTGCATCTATGATTAAGGGAATCTCATTACATAAACTGTCTAATGATATCAAGAATCCTGTAAATGATCCTACATAGGAGGATACAAGTGGTAAAAATGAGCTGACGGGGAATAAAAACCAACAAGAGGTTTCTACTGATAAAAAAGAAAAATAAAAAGACATTAAAGTGTAATCAAATTCATGTTCTACATGCCTTCCAACCAATATAATTGAACAACCTGGTATAGAGTTAGTGGTTAAGTTATATGCAAACCGGGAACAATCTGAAGGTGTCACGACCCAAAATCTAACTAGTCATGATGGCACCTAACGCAACTCGCTAGGTAAGCTAATTAACAACAATCGAATTCAATGAGATTTACTGAGAAAATAATGATGGAATAACTGAACTATTATACAAAGAATTCCCAAGGACTAGTAGTACAAATCATTAGCTTCTAAGATTTAGAATTTGCAAAGCTGGTATAAAATAAATACATCATCTAATTGAAATATACATGAACAGATTAAAAATTCTAAAGCTTCCAAGAACAAGAGGCATCTATGACCGGAATGCAGGTACATCTTCAATGCCAGCTTCCGCCATACATAACAATATTAACATCCAAAATCTGCACACAAGGTGCAGAATTGTACCATTAGTACAACCGATCTCATGTACTCAATAAGTAACAAATCTAACCTTAGGTTAAAAGCAGTAATGAGCTTGGACAATGGTTAGAGTCCAACACCAATAGCCAACAACAACTCATAACAATATAATAAAAGTAGTACAAGAAATAACTCAAGGATATGATGCTCAGCTCGTTCACAGTTACAGAAAATAGGCATGCTTTTCAAGTATAACAGTAAAACCCAAATCTTTCACCGAAATTACCAAAATATGAGTAAGTCGGAAATCTGTGATTTTTCCCAAAAACTTCAACAACCGATAAGATGTTTTAATCTCAGATAGCATGAAGAAAGCACATCTCTATGCCTACATGTCAATGTGCATGTGAAGTCATGAATGTCACAATGCCGTACAGTACGAGGAAATACATCTCTATGCCTACATGCCAAGTATGCATGTCAAATGTAACCCACAACAGTGATAAACTCATGTGCTCATGCTCTCGGAGTATTTAACCTCCCTCAGCACACTCAATCACTCATCACTACCCAATCACTCAACACTCTCAATTACTCGGCACTCGCACTCCGTATGTACCTGCGCTCACTATTGGTTTGTCAGACTCCGAAGGGGAAGATCTTGCCCAAGCGCTAATATAAAGCCAATCTGGCCTGTTGCGGCATGCAGTCTGATCCCATAATAATAAAGCCTATAAGGCATGTTATGGCGTGCAACCTGATCCATATAATAATATATATATATGATTATATATATATATATAGCCAATATGGCCTACTGCGGCGTGCAACCCCATCCACAATATCACTCACAACACGGCTCTCGGTCCCTAACTCAGTCATCAATCTCTCCAGTTTCTCGAGCTTACAAATCTCGTACCAATCACCCTAAAAATGATAACATGATGTAATAACAAATGATAACAGAGACTGACATATGATATGCCAATGAATGAATATGACTGAGTATAAAATTACGATCTAAGCAAATAACTCAACAATAAAGATGAGCTCCGTAGGTCCTAACAGAATAAGCATATAGCCTAAACATGATTTCTAACATGATTCACAACTCATATAATCAAACAAATAGTGAGAACATAGAGGTAACAAGATTTAACAGCAAAACAAGTCCGGACATAATCTAATAGTCAACTAGAATCATGATTTTCTCTATGCACGCCCACACGCTCGTCACCTAGCATGTGTGCCACCTCAATACATCTTTTATAACACAGTGCCCAGGGTTAAATACCCTCAAATCGAAGTTTAGATGTGTTACTTCCTCGAACAAGCCAAATACAATACCGATCAAGACAAACAATACTTTAGAAAGTCCATCCCATACGTACTGACCTATGAGCGGCTCGAAACTAGCCGAAAGAAAATACAGAACATCAAATAATGCCAAAGGAAACAAACTCAATCGATAAAGGTGAAATCTTTAATCAAAGGCCCAAAGTCAACCAAAAATTCAAACTCGGGCTCGCACCTTGGAACCTGACAAAAATCACAAAATTCGATAATCCATTCAATTATGAGTCCAACCATACTAATTTCACTCAAATCTGACTCCCAATCAATGTTCAAAACTCAAATTTCACTTTATGAAAGTTTAGACAAAGAAACTCAATTTCTCTTTTGAAATCATCAATCAAATACCAAAAGCGAAGATGGAATCACGGAATAAAATCATGACCAAGTAGAAAACACTTACTTCATTCCATGTGGTGAACATTTCCTCAAAACCCGCCTCAATCCGAGCTTTATAGCTCCAAATATATTAAAATGGTTGAAACCTCCGAAAATAGAGTACTTATAATCAATTGACGAATAAATGAATCGCGATCGCGGAAATACCATCGCGATCGCGAAGAAGAAAAATACACTGCCCCTAAAATACTCTACGCGACCGTGGCACAAGCCTCGCGAACGTGATACACAAAGCTGACAGAACTACACAAATGTGGGATTATCGTCGCAAACGCAAAGAAGGGATCGCCGACCGCCCAGCTCAGCCAAAACACTATGCGATCGGATAGAAGAGGATGCGAACGCGAAGAAGACCAGTCCTCACAACCTACACGAACGCGATGAAGTAAATCACCCAGATCCCATAATACACTACGCGATTGTGGTCTCCTTTACGCGATCGCGATGAAGAACTGAAACACCAGAAATCAGCAGAACACAGCAGTGCCAAAATGAGTTGAAACCCATCTGAAACTCACTTGAGCCCCTCGGAACCCCGTCCAAACATGCCAACAAGTACCATAATATAACACGGACTTACTCGAGGCCTAAAATCACACATAACAACATCAAAACCACGAATCACACGTCAAATCGAACTTAATGAACTTTCAACTTCCAAAACGCATGTCGAACCATATCAAATCAACTCGTAATGACCTCAAATTTTGCACACAAATCCCAAATGACATAACGAAGCTATTCTAATTCCTAGAACCACAATCTGAACCTGATATCATCAAAGTTAATTTTCGGTCAAACTTATGAACATTCCAAACCTTCAAGTTTTAACTTCTGCCAAATAGTGTCGAAACCTTCTAGAAATATCCAAATGTAATTTCGGGCATATGCCCAAGTCCAAAATCACCATCCGGACCTAACGGAATCATCAAAACTCTAATCTAAGGTCAAATACCCAAAAGTCAAACTTGGTCAACTCTTCCAACTTAAAGCTTCAAACATGAAATTCATTCTTCTAAATTAATTCTGAAACACCTGAAAACCAAAACCGGGTATTCACACAAGTCATAATACATCATATGAAGCTACTCAAGACTTCAAACGGCTGAACGGAATGTGCTCAAGACAACTGGTCGGGTCGTTATATTCTCCCCCACTTAAATATACGTTCGTCCTAGAACGTATCCAGAGTCATTCCAAAGCCATCAAATCGCCGTGTAACCTTACCGTGCACATACTCGGGGGTGATCCAACGTCACCCCAATGCATGTAAGCTTGACAACACAACATAATTGAAGATCATTACTTTAACATTAGTCTGTAAGCCTTAGAACCCAATTTTTAATATCAGAAATTCCTTACAAGACCCGAATCTCACACCTACACACTGTACAAGTCCTAACAAATTGTATCAAGCCATAACCATATCCCAAGATGTAATCACATGATATACCACATAACTCACATACTTGTAGCAATAATTTCCGAAAAAAAAGGATCTGGTACCGGTAATGAACCTCATATCAAATAAAACTTCGTTCAAAATCATCGTACACTGCCGATGATGAAAGAAACATGCAGAAACTCATAACCACTTATCAGACAACAAGTCATTGAGCTCTCTCTCATCCAACAAGAGCAAATGCCAAATTCTAAGCCGACTTCTTAAATTATTCCTCCATATATACTGTAATCAAATCCGATAGTACCTATTCTAGGTCCAATGGCCTCATATCATCAAACACAATCATTATATTGACATGCCACACCCACACAACCTAAAGCCACAAATCGTGCAATCCGTGCACCAATAAGCAATAATTCAAATGTACTCAATCATGGAAAATGACTCAAATGAGAGAACTGTCTCGCAAGCTCAATAAGTACCACCACAACGCGACGTTATGAACCCATCACACTTAGTAGAACCAAGACACATGGATCTAACACAAAGGATCATATCCCAACATAACTCTGCTGCAATGCGCGACCCTATCCAGACACCGGTCTATATGAAATATTAATGCTCAAAAATCAACAACCACATGCAATTCAAGATCAAGTGCACGAAGTGCATGACTATAACCATGGAGGAACGGATAGCACCATATACCACAAATAGGAAAGACCATAACCAAGACACAATCAACTATTCAACACCCCAATAACCTTCTCGCTCAATTCCGCTACAAAGCCCAGATAGATATGCATCTAGTGTATCATTATCCAACATATCACCACCCATCGTAGCATAGAAGAGTAACGCATAGGACATATCAGAACATGAACAAGCTCAACTCTAACCGAATGACTCACCCCTCAACACTAACCGTGCTGAGTCAACAAATCCGACCCAATGTAGAATACACATCTTCATTGGTCCTACCAATGCGCCCCCAAATCAACTCCGGTCATCCCCAAATGGATAAATGGCCCTCTGAAAGTCCACAATGACCTAACAATAGCACGTACTACCATCTAGCTAACTTTGGCCACATCTTCACAGACCGCAACCTCGAAACAATATGCTTCTAAGAACTCCCAGTCTCCAAATCCATAGAACACATGAATCACCATAACTGATCCCAACTCCACCACTCGAATGATTAACACATATCACATACATAATCATCCCCATGAGAAATACTTCTATAATTCTTCCATTCCACATAGCAAAATTTGAACATCAGCAGTCGATCAACCAGGCGAGTACTGCAATACCAATGAAGTATTTGTAAGTCAAAACATAGTACGCCTTCTAAAATGCACACCCTTCTAAGGCAATACCATGTAGTAATAGCATTCATCTAATCACCTGAAACCGTCCATGTTGTCTAAGAATTCATGACCTTCCCTTTAAAACTGAATCGCCACCTTCTACATGCAAATCTCAATCCCACATAACACACCGCACCCATCATGCCATCATATGAAAAGCACGAGAATCTCATAATCAACTCTGAGTCACCACCATAATACATACCCAATCAGTCAGAAACCTTCCATTTGATCCCATCCAGGAGAAAATCACAATACACAACATGCTCCTCACGATGATAGGAAATATTCATCTTAAACCGTGGTAGAAACCATCGAGAACTCTTCAAAACCCATTTGCACATAACCAAGCCATCAGAACTGAATCTCTCTAACTCAACCAAGTTATCCAAGTCGCCAAACCCAAGAGTATTGCCACAAAACACCTATAGAGACTCACCACATCATAAGTACCCAAAGAACCGATCATATCCATTACCGAGTTGATCTAACCTGCTACCAAGCTGTCCTATTTCTCCGAGTTCCTTCCTAATTACCTTCAAGTTGACACTTCTCCTTGCCAGAATACCACGATCCTTACCCAAAGCTCACAACAAGAGATCCTAGCATAAAACCACGTAATCCTAAAGCCCATAAGTCATTGTATTCCCTCTTAAACACCCCAAAAGTACCATAACCGAGACGCACACTTTGAGGAGACCTTCTGTGAATTAAAGTTGTTCCTTTTACCATTCGGATACTGAAATGTAGAATCCATAATGATACAGAAATACTGCAAGTCCCGGCACCATCCAATGCAAATCTCAGATCTTAGCCATATACAAATTCGGAAAAACTCTCCATTGCCACATATTAATCTTGAATCCAATAGAACCTTCTTGATAGTCAGCCACTCTACTCAAATCTTAATTGCACTGCCTAAGGGGCCCAAATGACTTGTACCCCATTAGCACAACAACACCCAAAGAAGTAACACCGCCTTAACGCAAATGAGTAAATTCCTACTCCATGCTCACTACATTTTCACGAATAACAACTCAAATCATTCCATAATTTCCAAATACCCATAAAGTGTAATATAACCCGTATCTAGAAATTTTCTTACTCGAGTCATCTTCGATCTCAACCTCTGTAAGTCATAATCGATCTATAAATATGCCGCAGACCAAAACCAATACAACACATAACCATGTAATCAAATCGCCGATGGCAAACTCCCTCACTTGGCTCAAAGCCATAGATCAAAACACTCAATAACTCACAATGCCCATACTCTATTACTGCCATAATACCGCAGTGAGATTCAACTAAATCTTTTATAAGCTCATGTAACACAAACCATATAATACCTCAAATCATCTGTTAAGCTCACATTCATCCTCGTGACGATCAGGTCAACTTTCTCAACCAATCCAAAATCAAATCGTAACACCTATACCCACTGGTAGAAAAGAAAGCCTCCACACAACATCATAAGGATCACACATCTGTAGATTACCCCACAGGTGATAACCCACATATTTAGCCTCAAACTGATATCTCTCTATACCCTTTCACAACCACAACTACTACGCAATCACTTAATCTTTTAAGTCTGAACTCATCAACAAGACATGAAAATCTACTTCATTCCAAAAATGAAATAACACGAAAGAATCTATCAAAAACCTTCATAGCTCAAGACTGTATGACACATCCATAGAAATTGAGCATCCAATAGTCCTTTTCATATCTTAAGCAAACTCTTCCCATCACATTCAAACCATCTGAACACATCCTGCAGTCATATCCTACTCATAATATATCCATCAAACCACTCATTGAGCCATCAGTCCCACTCATAGGGACACCACTTGACATAGAAGTTCAAAAGCACATGCTCACACAACTAAAATTACCAAGTCTAAGCTGCGGTCCAAACCGAGCTCAAGTCCTCCAGACTGGCCCATCACCAAACACAGAAAACACATCTCGCACCTCATCCATAAAATCCACAAGCCGTCGATGTACAGCTAATACCGAGTGCTCACATGTGCATACGAGTGAGTGGAAGGAATTCAAAGAGATACACTTCAAGCTGAATCAATGTCGCACGATAAGGAAGGAAAGATGGGAAGTTTATCCTAAATGTCATGTAGCCTCTCGAAGATAGGTATGCATGTCATCATACTGATCCGCAAGACTCTACTAAACTCTTGCTCATGACTTGTAGAACCTAAGAACCTAGAGCTATGATACCAACTTGTCATGACTCCAAAATCCAGCTAGTCGTGATGGCATCTAACCCAACCCGCTAGGTAACCAATTAGCAATAATCCAACTCAAATGAGATTTACTGAGATAAATAATGATAATATAACGGAACTTTTATACAAAGAATCCCCAAGGATTGGTAGTACAAATCATGAGCTTCTAAGATTTAGAGGTTACAAAGTTAGTATGAAATGAATACATCACCTGTCTGAAATGTACATAAGATAATTTTTTATAAATCTAAAGCCACCATAAACAAGAGGCAGCTATAACTGGAACGCAGGTACATCTTCAACGCCAGCTCCCACCGTACACAGCAACATCAGCTCCAAAATCTGCACGCAGGGTGCAGAAGTGTAGTATGAGTACAACCGACCCCATGTACTCAATAAGTAACAAACCTAACCTTAGGTTGAAAGCAGTGACGATCTTGGACAACGGTCAGAGTCCAACACCAATAACCAAGAACAATATGTAACAATATAATAAAAGTAGTACAAGTAATAACTCAAGGATATGATGCTCAGCTCGTTCATAGTTACGGAATATAGGCACGCTTTTCAGGTATAACAGTAAAACCCAAATCTTTCAACGAAATTACCAAAATATAAGTATATCAGAAAAACTGTGATTTTCCCCAAAAACATTCAACAACAGATAAGATATATCATTCTCAGATAGCATGAGGAAAGTAAATCTCTATGCCTACATGCCAATGTGCATGTGAAGCCATGAATGTCACAATACTGTTTAGCATGAGGAAATACATCTCTATGCCTACATGCCAAGTATGCATGTCAAATGTAATGCATCACAGTGATGAACGCATGCACTCACACTCTCAGAGTACTCAATCTCACTGTCTCACACTCAATAACTCGGTACACTAAATAACTCAGTACTCGGTACCTGCGCTTACTGTTGGTATGTCAGACTCCGGAGGGGCATATCCTGCCTAAGCGCTAATATAAAGCCAATATGTCCTGCTGCGGCGTGCAGTCTGATCCCATAATAATAAAGCCTATAAGGCATGTTGCGGTGTGCAGCCTGATCCAATAATAATAATAATAATAATAATAATAATAATAATAATAATAATAATAATAATAATAATAATAATAATAATAATAATAATAATAATAATAATAATAATAATAATAATAATAATAATAATAATAATAATAATAATAATAATAATAATAATAATAATAATAATAATAATAATAATAATAATAATAATAATAATAATAATAATAATAATAATAATAATAATAATAATAATAATAATAATAATAATAATAATAATAATAATAATAATAATAATAATAATAATAATAATAATAATAATAATAATAATAATAATAATAATAATAATAATAATAATAATAATAATAATAATAATAATAATAATAATAATAATAATAATAATAATAATAATAATAATAATAATAATAATAATAATAATAATAATAATAATAATAATAATAATAATAATAATAATAATAATAATAATAATAATAATAATAATAATAATAATAATAATAATAATAATAATAATAATAATAATAATAATAATAATAATAATAATAATAATAATAATAATAATAATAATAATAATAATAATAATAATAATAATAATAATAATAATAATAATAATAATAATAATAATAATAATAATAATAATAATAATAATAATAATAATAATAATAATAATAATAATAATAATAATAATAATAATAATAATAATAATAATAATAATAATAATAATAATAATAATAATAATAATAATAATAATAATAATAATAATAATAATAATAATAATAATAATAATAATAATAATAATAATAATAATAATAATAATAATAATAATAATAATAATAATAATAATAATAATAATAATAATAATAATAATAATAATAATAATAATAATAATAATAATAATAATAATAATAATAATAATAATAATAATAATAATAATAATAATAATAATAATAATAATAATAATAATAATAATAATAATAATAATAATAATAATAATAATAATAATAATAATAATAATAATAATAATAATAATAATAATAATAATAATAATAATAATAATAATAATAATAATAATAATAATAATAATAATAATAATAATAATAATAATAATAATAATAATAATAATAATAATAATAATAATAATAATAATAATAATAATAATAATAATAATAATAATAATAATAATAATAATAATAATAATAATAATAATAATAATAATAATAATAATAATAATAATAATAATAATAATAATAATAATAATAATAATAATAATAATAATAATAATAATAATAATAATAATAATAATAATAATAATAATAATAATAATAATAATAATAATAATAATAATAATAATAATAATAATAATAATAATAATAATAATAATAATAATAATAATAATAATAATAATAATAATAATAATAATAATAATAATAATAATAATAATAATAATAATAATAATAATAATAATAATAATAATAATAATAATAATAATAATAATAATAATAATAATAATAATAATAATAATAATAATAATAATAATAATAATAATAATAATAATAATAATAATAATAATAATAATAATAATAATAATAATAATAATAATAATAATAATAATAATAATAATAATAATAATAATAATAATAATAATAATAATAATAATAATAATAATAATAATAATAATAATAATAATAATAATAATAATAATAATAATAATAATAATAATAATAATAATAATAATAATAATAATAATAATAATAATAATAATAATAATAATAATAATAATAATAATAATAATAATAATAATAATAATAATAATAATAATAATAATAATAATAATAATAATAATAATAATAATAATAATAATAATAATAATAATAATAATAATAATAATAATAATAATAATAATAATAATAATAATAATAATAATAATAATAATAATAATAATAATAATAATAATAATAATAATAATAATAATAATAATAATAATAATAATAATAATAATAATAATAATAATAATAATAATAATAATAATAATAATAATAATAATAATAATAATAATAATAATAATAATAATAATAATAATAATAATAATAATAATAATAATAATAATAATAATAATAATAATAATAATAATAATAATAATAATAATAATAATAATAATAATAATAATAATAATAATAATAATAATAATAATAATAATAATAATAATAATAATAATAATAATAATAATAATAATAATAATAATAATAATAATAATAATAATAATAATAATAATAATAATAATAATAATAATAATAATAACAATAATAATAATAATAATAATAATAATAATAACAATAACAATAACAATAACAATAACAATAACAATAACAATAACAATAACAATATAGCGTGCAACCCCATCCATAATATCACTCACAACACGGCTCTCAGGCCCCAACTCAGTCATGAATCTCTCCAGTCTCTCGTGCTCACAAATCTCGTACCAATCACCCTAAACAATGATAAAATCATGTAACAACAAATGATAACAAAGACTAGGATATGATATGTTAATCAATGAATACGATTGAGTATAAAATTACAATCTAAGCAAATAACTCAACAGTAGAGATGACCTTCGTGGGTCCCAATAGAATAAGCATATAGCCTAAACATGATTCACAACTCATATAATCAAACAAATAGGGAGAACATGGAGGTAACAAGATATAAAAGCAAAACAAGTCTGGTCATAATCTAATAGTCAACTAGAATCATAATTTCCTCGGTGCACGCCCACACACTCGTCACCTAGCATGTGCGTCACCTCAATACATATTTTATAACACAGTGCCCAGGGTTAAATAGCTCAAATCCAAGCTTAGATGTGTTACTTACCTCGAACAAGCCAAATCTAATATCAAACAAGCCAAACAATACTCTAGAAACGCCACCCCGCACGTACCGACCTCCGAACGGCTCAAAACTAGCCAAAAGCAACTCAAGAATATCAAATAATTCCAAAGGAAACAAACCCAATCGATAAAGGTGGAATCTTTAATCAAAATTCCAAAGTCAACCAAAAGGCCAAACCCGACCCCGCACCTCGAAACCCGACAAAAATCATAAAATCTGACAACTCATTCAATTACGAGTCCAACTATACTAATTTCACTCAAATATGACTCCAAATCGATGTTCAAAACTCAAAAATTCACTTTATGAAAGTTTAGACACCCCCCC
>AWOL01S0008691.1:21819-58800 GCA_000715115.1 Nicotiana otophora
GCAAAAAAAAATTACTTTTTTTTGTATTTTCAATTTTCTGTTTTCTATTTTTTCGTTTTTCTGCACACCCACCCACCCCAACCCCCAACCTAACCCGCAAAATATTTTTCAACTTACACATTTTAAATACTAATTTGTTATTTAAAAAAATATATTTTGATTCTCAAAATACTAATATTATTTATTTACCTTTTATACATAGGTGTATAAAAGGTAAAAGACTTTGTTTATGCAAGATGAGCATGATTCTAAAATATGGGTCAAATTAGGCGGGTTGGGCTATGACCCATTGTTTAGCCCATCTTGACCCAACATATCTTAGTCCAAGTACACTTTGGGTTGGGTTGGGCAATGACCCATTTATTAACCTAACCCATCTTGACCCGCCTAACTTCAGCCCAACCCACCCATTTGCCATCCCCAGCGCACATGCATGGGGTTGAGCCCATGTGCATGCACTAGGGTAGTTTTCATGCTCGAGTTAGTGTTTAGACTATGACATGCCTTGGATTGATTGTTAAGCTTTATATTGTGATGGTTGTTATATTTGTATCCCTATTGTGAGCTATTTTGAGCCATGTTGAGGTTATATAGAGGTTAATCTCCTGATTGAACCTGATAATTACTAATTTCATGATGTATTTGCCTGATTTGAGCTATGATAGCATACTTTGTACATGCATACACATTAGCGTGTCACTTATACCAGTCCAGGAGTATGAAATTTGATGTTCATTGATCATATACATGTATTCTTGTATATCTACTTTCTGTGTGATATGGATTAGACTGGTAGCATGTGACCAAGCCGTGCGAATTGTGATATTAAGCCCGTGACCATACCGGACGGATTATGATATTGAGCCTGTGACTATGCTGGACAGATTGTGATATTGAGCATGTTACCACGACGGGCGGATTGTGATATTGAGTATGTGATCACGCCGGGCAGATTGTGATAGCACGTGAGTTGTCTGTGCATCGTGCGGATATGGATCCATTCCCCTAGGGTCACCCTCTCATGTCTTGATGGTATACACGTAGATTATGAGAAACCGACGGGTTTCTGGTTGATGTGTACTTTGGATAAACTTATGAGTGATTTGGTTCGGTTATTGAAATTCTGATGTGGGCCTTAGAGTCATATTGTGATTTCTATTTGGATCGGATTGCGCGGCGCAACAGATTGATATTTGGTTATTGCATTTCTCTACTTGCAATTTCCTTGGATGTATACATGTTTTTTGATACATCTCTTCTCTATTTGCTAGCTCCGGGTTGTATACATGCCTTTGTGCGTATCTTTTTTATATGCCACCTTATTCGATAAAATGAGACATGGTACATGTCTTCTCTATACGTGAATTTGTGTGGCTTGATTTGTTTAATCACGCATATCTTCTCTATATGCAAGTTTGATGATTTAATGATATGGGACTCATATCTTTTCTATATGCTGAATTGTTAACTGAAAAATAGCATGTTACGCTATCTTTAGGCACCAAGGAGGCTTTATTTGTGATTTATAACTTGATAACATTTTTCTGTGTACTTGTGAGATATATGAATTGAACAGGTTATTAGGGAGTATCATTTAAAATTTTTGCCATTATTACCTCGCCGAGGTTAGTTATGATACTTGCTGAGTACATGGGGTCGGTTATACTCATACTACACTTCTGCACCTTACGTACAGATTTTGGAGCTGATATTGATGTGTATGGCTGGAGCTGGCATTAAAGATGTACCTGCCTTCCAGATATAGCTGTCATTTGTCCTTGGTAGTTTTTGATTTGTAATTTGTTTATGTATATTCCAAACAATATCTATATTTATTTTCATACCAACTTTGTAAATCTAAGTCTTAGTGGCTCATAACTTGTACTACCAATCCTAGGAGCAGAGCTAGCCCTTCCGATATAGGTTCGGCTGAACTCGGTAAATTTTGTCCAAATTCTGTATTTATATTAAAAAGACATTGAATTATGTACAAATTGTCAATTTAGAACCCAGTAACTTGAAAGAATTTGAATAATGAACCCATAAGTTCCAAATTCTGGCTCCGCCTCTGGCCAATCCTAGGGTTATTGCATAGAATTTCAGTTATTTCACCTATTGATTCCTTATTATTATCATTAGAGTTGTTGACTATTGTTTGGCTTACCTAACGGGTTGGGTTAGGTGTCATCACGACTAGGTAGATTTTGGGTTGTGACAGTTACACAATGTTTGGTTAGTTTTTTCTCTTTTTCACATAAAACGTAGCATTGCTAATGCAATGTTTGGTTTATGTTTTTCTTTTCGCATAATTAATACGTGTATAAGTTATGATAGAATCTATGTATTATTTTTATGCAGGGTAGAAGGTGGAATAACTTATACATATATTAGTAATGCTTGTATTAAAATACAAGATGACAAGAATACCCTCAATTATTATTTTTTTAAAAAAATATTTAAAATGTTATAGTGATTTTAATAGTATAAACTAGACTAATAATAAATAATACTCATATTACATTTCTATATTACTAATCTTTATATAATTAATTTTTGCATAACTAATTCACACATAACTGAATCATATATAACTAATTACTATATTATTAATACATGCATAACTCTAACCAACGACCAAATGATCTGTGTAAAAGCTAGTGAGCTCTCCCACTAACACGAAAAAAAGAAAGTGAAAAAAGGGAGAGTGGGACAAGGGCCTAAAAGGAAACAACACTGATACAAAGTGAAATAGGAGGAGAATGGGACAAGGGCCAAAAAGGAAATAACACTGATACACAGTTGCTTCATATCATAGCGTCACAGTCCACTATGTACATGGCGGCACCATTATCCATAACAACTTGAACATTCCTCAACAGCGAAATACTCTCAATTTAACCGATAACGCCCAATCAAACTTCCCCAAAAGAAAAAATGGAGGCAACCTCAGTGCTCAGCTCCTCTTCTGCTTCCTCTTTTCCGCCTTCACACATTCTCTTATCTTCCTATACCTCAAAACCCCATGTGGGGTTTATCTTCAATTCTTTATCAAAATGCACTTCTGCTCCTCGTTTGCTCTTTTCTTCTTCACACCAAAGTAATGTTTACACTAACAGCAACAGTAGCAGATTCTGTCTGCTTCGGCCTTCAGCTCTTACTGTTGAAGAAGCTGTTGAACAATCCACTGATACCTTTTCAGTGCAGCCCAAAATTGATAAGAGTGGCAGATTTTGTAGTCCTAGAGCCGCCCGAGAACTCGCTCTGTACGTCCTTTTCCTTTCCCCCCCTTTGTACAACTCGTTTTGTTTAATTCAACGAACTACTTTAGTAAAAATTTAAATTGTTACAAATAAGTCAATGTTATCCATTTAATTAGGTTGTTGTTTTATTTTTTTTCAACTAAGTAGATGAAGAAGGCCTAGTGTTTACACCAATCGAATCAATACATGACACATATTATTGAATTGTAGTTACTTGATACATGTTCTCACCTTAACTTATCATTTAACCATGTTAAATTAGTTGGTTTTGGTGTAGACACCTAGTGTAGGTAAGTTTTTACCTCGCAACCACTTCATTAGGTTCCTTTTTTTTTCTCAATTCATTAGGTTTGCAGCACATTCTTAACGGGTGGACCTAAATATTTTTTCCAAGCACGTAGAAATATTTTTTCTTTGTGGTGGTTATAAGACTGGAATTCCGGACTTATGTCTGCATTGATACCATGTTAAAATGTCATGCTTTAGCGCGATGCATTGCTTTTATAGAACAAATTAACATAACAGAAATAAGTTTAAAATAATCATACAATAACACCACGATTATAAAAAAAATAATATAATTATGTAAATACATTATTACTTAACAGTTACATGGAGCAAATGACAGGTTTACTTCTGTTGCATATTCTTTTCTTAGGATGACAATATATGGGGCATGTTTGGAAGGGTCAGGCCCTGTTCGCCTTTTTGAGAAACGGATGAACATTAGAAGAGGTAATGGCTTGTTATATTGGCTCCTTTTCTAATTTTAAATAAATTGCAGATAAACTTACGTTTCTTTTAATTCTTTAGCTAACAATATTTGATTCTGGTGTGTAGAACCGGGATATGAATTTGATAAAGAGTGGTTAGTTAAGTACAATCACATGAGCTTTGGAGGTCCCCCTGTGAAAACTGAGACGGTTGAAGAAGCTGATGAACTTCTGAAGAATGATGAAAATGATTCTGAAATAGGTATTTACATGTCTAGTTTTAGCTTACTGCTTCATATGGTTGCTACTTTGTCTTACTTTAGTTTTCTCTATGGATGGTTAACTCGAGGATAATATCTTTACTCTGTTATAATCTTATGATCTCTTCTATAATCTTATAATCTTATAATCTTATGATCTCTTCTATCAGTAGCATTGTAGCTAATTTTCTCTTAATTGTCTGATTTGAAGACTAGGTTTTGAGCGGAATGACAGAGCCTGAATAATTACCTATTTTAGACTTGCAACCTGAAGTTGAGACTTAAAGTGCGACATTATTTCTTGGTCCCTTATGTTCCTTCACAGTGAATATTTTGTCCTTGGTACCAAAGATGTACGAATTGACCACTGCTTCTGCACATACAAATTGATTCATTCATATTTGGATGGATCCACTACAAGTCAAGACTAACTAATTAATCAATGCCTATCTATACTGACTTTTGACTATGTTGTAGAATATGCATTGACATTCTCCTATTATAATGTAATGATGAGTTCACTGCGCAGTCCATCAAATGCACGGCATTTAAAATGTTCTTCTTAGGGGAGGTTAGTCTTTGAGATAATAACCTGAATAGTCCTTC
This sequence comes from Nicotiana otophora, assembly GCA_000715115.1. Taxonomy (NCBI): domain Eukaryota; kingdom Viridiplantae; phylum Streptophyta; class Magnoliopsida; order Solanales; family Solanaceae; genus Nicotiana; species Nicotiana otophora. The sequence goes on from AWOL01S0008691.1 coordinate 26,659, forward strand.
ATGTATGTGCCTAACCTATAGCACAAAAAGTATTATTCACCAATATATAGTGGCAGTGGGGTGATAATTAGAAATGAAGTTGACTTCCCTCCAAAAAGATTAAACAAAAAATAAGGGCAATATGCGACCTAAATAGCACACTAGTAGCAAAGTTGACTTCTCCTTATCAAAAGAAAAAAAGAAGCAGCAAAGTTGACTTCAAACTCTTTTAAGGGTATGGCTGTTGGCACTATTAAGGGGTCAATTGGTTATCATGGAAAGAAGTGAATAATAATGAGTAAGATAGTGCATGGCAATTTTAGAAACCCACAGTCTTTCTTCCCACTTCCTACTTTCCTATCCTTCAAATCAATTCACCCCTAAGGCAACAAGTTTGAACATCCTCTTCTTTCTACTCCAGCTTTTTAAGATTCCATTCAATGAGGCACACTACAAATAGCTGGAGCCCATTTTGGCATTATTAGCAAACTCCGTTCTTGTGCTGTCTGCTAGTTATTGATATTCCTGCCTCCGTTAAGGGGCTAATTCAGTTATTTGGCCTGCACGGCTTCGTTCATCTCAGTCATCACTTCAGTCATTCCACCCGCAAACTTTCCGGTTGGCGTTGATATGTACCTAGTCATAGCGTTGCTTAAGAAGTTATTCCTGTACATGTGTTTCATGGATGGATGTTTCCGTTCTATAGTTTTATTTTTCTGTGAGGAGGGTCCCACTAGACCCTGAAGTGTCCTTAGTTGCTTGCCTTTTAAGCTGTCAAGACGGTGAATTCCTTCTGTGTTTCGGACATTTGATTCTTGCTGAAGCTGTTTAGACATCTAGAATATCGTTGATTGGATGTGTAGAGTAGGTTCAATAATGCAACTATGAACCTTCTAAACTAGTGGAGTTGAATGACTTGTAGCATAGGATGAATAAGTATACTACCTAACCCAATAGTTGAAGCCCTGAAACCCGAGGTGTCAGCTTTTTTCCTCCAAACAAATGCTCTTATCAAGGAAAGAACTAATGATTCTAATGTGCCAAGGATGCTCAGAGAATTTAGTCAACTCAATAGTTGATACACAAGTGTTTGATTTGGTTCTGCTATTTGTTTTTCCAGGCTTTGTTGTTTATTACATCTTGGAGCTGTCTCCTTTATTAACTTTTGATTCGTAAGTTTTAGAGAAATGTTTTGAACCTCTTTCCAATTAATAAAGCATTAGTTACTATTTGGGAAAGTTTTTGGAAGTCCTTTTGATCTACTAAAAACTTTTTGATCCCCAACAAAAACTCCCCGTGAAGCTGATTGCTTTATGAGGGCTTCTAAAAATACTTCTCTAGGAACTATTTTGCAAGAAGCCACATAAGACTATTTTTTTCCTCCAAAATGATGTCTATAATTGAAAGTTAACCAGACATGTTTATATGCTTCTTTAAATATGAAAAAAGAGCTAATCAAAAAGGAAAAATTGCAAAGAGAAAGCTCTTCAAAAATGACTTTCTGAAAAAGAAAAAAAAGGAAGTACTTTGATTAACAATATGTCTACTCAGAATAATCACACATATGAGCAAAATGAACATGATGAGTAGGACCAAACTGCCACCCTTGTTTTGCTCCACCCCTAGCTCAAATCCAGTACATGCACATGAAGGATAAAAGAACATTTTATTCAACAAAAGTTCATCTGCAGAAGATTGTATTGAGGTCTAGTTCCGCCTCGTGGTGGAATAACTTTCTGAAGTTTTTTTTCTTCCTCAATTTCCTGGGAGATTGGTTGCGCCTTCATACTCCGAAGTCCTATCCCCTCATAGATGCTAGATACATTGTTGCATTTTAGTGATATTGTCACTACGCTATGTTGTGGTCAATGTTTTTTAGTACAAACATATGAACTCAAAAATTCTTTCTCAAATATTAAAAAATGTGGAAAATTTTCTCTCTCTATCTTTTTCCTTTTTAGCTAATTTCTATATTTGTCCATTCAATCCAATAATGCATTAATTTATTTTCTCTCTCTCAGAAGCTGAAGTTCTCTCAGCTCCACCAAAGTTGGTGTACAGCAAACTTATTTTGCGGTAAGCTCATTAATCATATATGACTCTCCTTATGCAGCTTACAGTTTCTACTTTCTTCAGAGTATGGGCAGGCATGGATAGACTGGTAACTTTCTTGAATCTTTGCAGTTTCTCACGGAAACTTTTGGTGGCAGTTGAAGAAAAGTGGGATAATAATGTGCTTGCAATAAATAAAGTGGCACCCGATAATTGGAAGGTTGGATGTGTTACTTATGCTTTTATGTTCTTGCTTGCTGGACACAAAAGTGATAGCACCATAAAATTCGGGATTCTTTCTTCCATGAACCCACACAACCACGTTCTGCCACCAGTCCCAACTCCTTAGAATGACATTCAGATTGAATCTATTGAAGATGATCAAAAGAACATTCTCCCATTTCTGCTTCTACATGAATGTATAACTAAACATGCAGTTCACTCAAAATCTTGCGCTGCTTGTTCCTCTAAGGGAGCCTCGGTATCTACTTTCAAAAAACTCTTTTGATACTATAAGTGGAATAACGCAATATCAGTCCTTCAAATGAATGAAGAAATTACAATATGATTTTCTTGATTAACAAAAAGTCACTTGTAGTGTGTCATCCTGGATGTACAAATGTGGACAAGCTTGGATTATAAGAAAATGTTCAAGTTTGGGAGATTTTATATTTGAAAGACAACTTTGGACTAAAAGTGGCTAAGAAATTAGATTGTCTCTTGCACTTCTATATTTTTTTTTTCTTTTTCTTTTTAGTTAATCTAGTTTCCAATATTTTTCTGCAATGGACCTGTCTAGTCCCTCTGCCAAGTTAGCCTACCAAATTAAGTGAAATAGCGCAATTCCACTTGCATTGTCCTGCTCCCTTTCTCACCATCTTGCCAAGCACTTTCAAACTATCTACACACTGAGTCAATATGAGGGAACGGTTAGGATATAGTGAAGGAGGCAATGAAAGAAAAGTTGAGTGGCAATGAGAATCAATGAGGCTGTTAAACTTCTGTAAGTTGGTCAACTTGGTGGGTTTGTATTGCATGAATTCAAGGTTAAATGAGCTGTAAATCAAATACAGTTCAAGGGCCAAAATTGACATCTGCTTGCAGATTCTGTTGGGCGATGATAGGAATTTAATCCGCTTACTTCTGCTGTGGTGTGATTGTTGGGTGCGGGACAGGAAATATATGAATTCTAGCAACAAACAAGCTTTCATTTGAATTCAAGTGAAAAGGAACAATTTACAATTTATGAATGCTTTTTATGAGTAGATGGGTCAAGAGATCTGCACTTGTGTAAAAGCTAGGGATGTTTAATCTTTCATTTTGACTTTATTGTCCTGGAGTTGTTTGTGTTTTTGTTTTGTGAATAGTCTGTCAGGTTCAGATAGAACTATCGGTTGGACTTTTTGTTGGTATCTTCAGATGACAGAATTTGTTAATACGCCAGTCACTAATGCCTTGAATTCTTCTTCCAGAATGAGCCAGCAGGCAGGATCCTGGAGCTCTCAATTCTTCATTTATCAATGGCTGAAATATCAGTATTAGGAACACGGCATCAGATAGTCATCAATGAGGTAATTTTTCTCTCTTAACATTTTTTTGGACTACTCTTGAGTCTTGAATAACTAGACTACTTACCCTCCCCATTCCCCATGCCTGAAAATCTGAGGGGCAAAGTATTTCTTCTTGCTTCCTTGTCCATACTTTCTGTTAATTAAGACTGGAAGAGTATTTCAATTGAGGCTGATTAGGGTGGAAGAAGTAGAAATAAAGAAGTAGTTCAAAAGACAGGAAGGGAGGCTAGGCCGTGAAAGTAGAAATAATGAAGTAGTTCAAAAGACTGGACGGGAGGCTAAGCCGTGAAAGTAGAAATAATGAAGTAGTTCAAAAGACAGGACGGGAGGCTAAGCCAAATATGTGAATGGTTTCATTATGATTCCACTTATGGATTTGAGACGACTTAAAATTCTCTCTTTTTGTTGAGTTCCCTATATATTCCATGACACTTGCACGCAACAATAGTTTATCATCAATAGAGGCGAAACTAGGATCTAGAGTGAGTTCAGAATGAGAGTATCCTTTTATATGTATACATTTAATTGTGCATCCATATATACATAGCTCGAGTAGAAGGTAATGGTTTTAGTTGAACCCGCCTTACCCTGTAATTTCTTTCCTCATCTTTCAATCCCACTCATCACTTTAACTGTTTTTATCTATTAAGCACTCAATTAGCAGTTAAACTAAACAGTATCATTCTCCCATTCTTGAAGGCTGTTGACCTTGCTAAACGATTCTGTGATGGGGCGGCACCCCGTATTATCAATGGTTGCCTCAGGACATTCGTAAAAGATCTTGAAAGAGCAAATGCCCGAGTTAACCAGTCACTGTTTACTTGACATGTCCAAGATCTCAAGAATTTGATGAATACTCAAAGAGTTAATATCTTGAACCTACAGGAGACACTCTTTCTGGGCATTCCTTGCAAAGCCATGAGAAAGAGATCAGCAATGCCTTGAGATGCAGCTCCCGGACACATTTGTGCGCTCATCCAATATAAGAAAGAATTGTATATCAAGATGTTAGGCATTGCCAACGTTCAACTGTATGGTTAATAGTCATGTCTATCCTGAAGCAATGTATATGGTATCACACTATTTAATTAAGGCTTAGAGCCTTTGACTTGGAATTTCAGTTTGTAATAGCTTTTTACAGAGCCAATATATGTGACTGGTTTAAGATTCGAAAATAAAATTGAAAAAATAATAATTTTGTCATACCAAGCACACTATTTAAAGATATGTAATATGAAGTAAATTCAGATATCAAAGTTTTACATTTCAAGTGAAATAAGGGCAGTCCAATGCATAAAGCATCTTGCGGTCACATAGGATCTAGGTAAAAGTCACACGTCAAGAGGGTATAATGTAAGCAGTATAACCTGATGCAGGCATCAAAGATTTACGTATTGTTGGAGTGTCAAATTACATTAGAATATAATAAATGAAGAGACATCAAACTAAATATTTTGTGATTGTCTTAAGGTGTTATTTCTGCTCCTTAATTTGCTTATTCACTTTCCAAAAGTTTCAGAGGACAAAAAAACTGCCTAACGACCCTAAGTTCCAAGGATGAAATCCGTGGGATTTGATGTTGTAATACCCACTCATAGAACAAAAGAAACGTAGAGGCTACTAATGATTATTGTGGCCGAGGAAATAATCACAAGAAATTGCACGACGTCTTGATGGAATATTTCCATTTTTGTATGGTCTTAGCAAAATGTCTCCATTTTTCACTTTAATACCATAGTTCTTTAATATTTAAAGCTTAAAATTCTTGTTTTGTGATGGATAGTAGAAGGCTAATAATTCATTATTGTTAAAATTATTTTAATATTGATAAATATATGCTTAAATTTTTAGTTCAAATATCGATTTAGTGATTTACGGTAAAAAGTTCAAAACTTTATTGTTTGACCTTATTGAAGAAGACAAAGTGAGTCTTTTGAATTTGGTGTTCTTTGACTAAATTGGTGATTGGGGATTATTTGTATTGGTATTTGGATGCTTTGTTTCAAATTTGAGATTATTTGGAGCAGATTTATGGTGGTTTGATCGGAATTGATGTTGCAAATTCGAAGAAAACTTTGTTAAAACAACACATAAAAATTATGTCAAGCGGATAAACTTCGACGAATAATTTAACAGATAGGTAAAATAAATATAGCATAAACTCTATCAATCCGGTGGAAAAATCTTGAAGAGCAAAATCATGCCAACCTTGTAGACTTGATGAACAACTTAACAAATAGGTAGAATACATATAAAATCTTGAAGAGCAAAATTATGCCAACCTAGTAGACTTGATAAACAACTTAGTACATGAGTAGAGTAAATATAACATAAACTTTATCAATCTGGTACAGAAACGATGAAGAGCAATAACTGTGTGTTGGAAATTATTTTTTTAAATACAGCTAATTTTAGGGACATTCGACTAAGACCAGCCCTTACGAGACCTTTCCTGTCGATCACCCCAATAATCATGAAGTAATTTACATTGTTTAAGCAAGTTGAGGCATATATATAAGACTTTTAAATCAAATGGTGCAGACCCATTATTAATTTGTGGCAATGAGTATGAACATGGTTGGATTTGAGTATATATTAATTTGTGCCATATGCAGTTATGCACAAATCATTCAATTCTCTGTTTCTTACCCTTATTACTCGTATTACCAGCATTCTTGTTCTCCAAGAAACGAATTCTCTTGTTCGCGCAAATAAGCTTTGATTCCACTAGCGTCAGAATATCTTTCTCTCCTCCTTTTTCTTCCTCGGATGATTTCTTATTCGCAGGGGCGGATCTACTAAGCCCCGTGGGGCGGTACGCCACCCGCAAGCTTTGGTCGAAACAACAACAACAATCCAATATAATCTCACATAGTGGGGTCTGGGGAGGGTAGTGTGTACGCAGTCTTATCCCTATCTTGTGGAGATAGAGATGTTATTTCCAATAGGCCATCGGCTCAGAAAAGCATAAGCACTACATTAAAGAAGAGAAAAACAAGAATCACAACAGAGAGAAGCCATGTAAAAGTAGCATAAATCACAACAAATAATCAGGAGACCAAAATGGAAGAAATGACAGGTAGTCCTAGAAATCTAATGCCAACATAATACTAAAGTACGGTTAATACTACCGATATGATAGGGAGAACACTATACTAACTACCCTACTACCTTAATTTTCGACCTTCATACCTTACTATCAAGGGTCATGTGATCATGTCGAAACCTTAACTATATATGTGTGCATATCTGTGAAATGTAAATACTCTGAGTGCCACCCAAAGTAACAACTTCCACCCCTTCGGTAGCGCCACTGTCGGTCTTCACTTCCCTTCGGCCGGCGTTGTTGCTTCGTCCGTCCATCTCGACATCTTCCGTCATCCTCCAGCAGCCAATTGTAAGGCTCTCTCACTCTTAGTCTCTCTTGATTATTTCCTACAAAGTCTTCGCTGAAATTTCTACATAAAACGTGATGTATTTGCACATGTAAATAATGATGTCATTATTGACCGTTTCAAAATATGAAAACTCGTCGAGGACAACTGTAAATGGATGATGTATATTTTTATTCGAAGTTTTATGCTTTGCTTCAATTACTTATAGTTATTTATTTTTTTCGTTTGATGGATTTGTCTATATAAATAAAAAAGATGAATAACCCGAACCAAAGCTAAAGTTGATCAAATCGATTAGCTTGGCACCCGAAATCTCCAAATCCCGGATCCACATCTGGTTATTCGCCTTTTTGTTGGGGCTTAGAGTTTGAGTACATATTAAGAACAACTTTAACGGCTTCCAAATTCTCAGGCCAAGCCTGAATCTCTCCTTGAGGGTTCATAATAATAGTACAGGCCTTGATATCGCACAGAGTTGAAAGCTCCATAGTTTTCCTTTTATGCATTCTTTTCTCACTTGATAAGTTTTCGAGTTGCTTGTTTTCTTCTTGTTTTGATTTTCTTCTGCCATGGCTTAAAATAAATTGAGAAAGTGAAGAGTCCTAAGAAGAATATATATTTATTATTTTTATTTGGGAATTTTGTACGTTTGATAATATAAGTTGCCTAATTAGTTGTAATTACTACTTCCTAATTTGTATAGGAATATATATAATTTATAGCTGTTTACCCTAAAAATCGGATAACAATTGAATTTGTACGTGATTTTAAGGATAGGTGATGTAATTTGATACAGAGTGATAAATCAGATCGATTATGGAAATAAAAGATAAAAAGGTAAATGCAAACCACACAAGTTTGAGCAATCCTAGCCTTGTGAGATTAATTTCCCCCGAGCTAGAAATAATATTATTGATGTTGCAGTGCAATGAAGTATGACGAAGATAGAAATAACAGTATATAGCCTTTTGATATGAGTTACAATGTGTCCTATGAATTATCAAGTCCCCCCTTATATATTAGGGGAGATCTACCCTCTGAGATATTATTTTATTGTTCTATAAAAGGCAAAAATCCTTGATTTGCTGACCGTTGGTTCCCTTTTTGAGCCGTTCCGTGATTTCCGCCATAATGATTGGTTAATGGCGAGAATTACTGATCCCTATCGGATGAGTTGGCAAAACTTTCTTCGAGACTGTTAGAAACAGGACCAGTCACGCCTTCGGCAAATTCGAGGGCAAATCTGATGCTTTCAATGGCTAATTTTGATAGTGCTTTAGGTTCGATCATAATTACCACGTACCGATCTTGGTTGGTGGTGTTAGTCGTCAGATCGATCTTTGAGCTCGACTTCACCTGATCACAGATATTTTGGCCTTAGCCTAATCAAGGAGTTTGGAAGCTCGATCAAATATCGAGCTCGGTTTTACCCGTATACAGATAGTTCCTTCGTTTTTCGGAGAGTAGATGATGAGAAACGATATGAGCCTCAGATTCTCACTTTGATATATCATGATGCAAGTGACAAAAATATGACGTCAAAATCCCCTTATTTTTCGGAGAGCAAATGATGGGAAACGATTCGAGCTTTCGATTCTTACTTCGATAAAACATGATGATGAATTCATGACGTAAGTGATACGAAATAGTGGAAACATCCCGTCGGTCCAATCTTCAAGGCATTAAATATGTGTCAGTTAACGGCCGACCATCTTGGGATGTGAACCGCCATTTGGGAACACTATAAATACTCTTCAATACATTCATTAGAACCTTTTCCATTCTAACTCTTGCTCTTGCGTTTTAAGAGAACTTCATCATCTTCATCTTCTGGTTTTCTGGTTTTAAACTTAAGAACTTCCTTCCTTATGAGTTCTTTGAAATTTCTTCATAAGTTACCTGCTAGTTACAACTCCTCTTTTACCAACATCTTCTTCTTTTCTCTATTTAGAAAAAATGGCAAAGACTTCAAAATCTGTTCCTAAAAAAGAAACCCCTTCTTCCTCGAAACCATCGGAAAATGTTTCACCTGCTGCTACTTAGGAACCAACACCGGAACCCTCTCTAAAGTCGTTTGTCCCTTCGGGATGCCCAACCGGGGCCGACTTTAAGATCGAGAACACCCCCTTGGTACCGGATCAGTGCGAGCCGGTCTCGAGGTACATATGCACTATTACTGCCAGCATCCTCGATAAGGTCAAAGAGGACTGCCACTGGGAAGATAAACTTATTGTGATCCTTACCCCCGAGAAATCTATCACCACCTACGTGGAGGGTTTTCTAAGTGTTTACACTTACCCTTTCACGCTGGGTCCTTTAGCCCCAGTCATCATAGCCTTTTGCAAAAGGTACGAGGTAACTCTCTGGCAGATTCACCCCTCATTTTGGAGGATTGTAATTATTCTACGTTTCTTCGTGAGCAAAATCGAGGGGTGTCCATTTACTATTGACCACCTCATGCGCCTATATAGCCCTCAACTTTACCGAGGGGGATTAATCAAGCTCGCACGTCGATCCACTAAGGCCATATTCTCGAGCATCGACGAGGATCGAGACCGGGGCTAGTTGGGCCGATTCGTTCGAGTGAGGACCTCGGACTTGATCCCGACTGCAAATATGCCATTACCTGAGAACTGGAATATGAAACGTAAGTATAAGAAATGGAATATGAAACGTAAGTATAACTTCGCCTTCAAGATTTCTTTTATTGCTTTTCTTTTTCATCCCTTCTCATCGATATTATGTGATGATGCAGCTGCTGCCCAGATGCCGGATGTCATTCCTCGACTCAAGGAGTGGGTCGAGGGCATTGTGACACAGGGACCTTATTCCGAGCGCTTATGGCGTGGGCCCGTAATCATGGTGAGAATTTTTTCTCTAAGTTACATTTGATCTTACTTTTACATCCTCGATTTTTAACTCGTTTTACTTTCCTTTCGCAGGTTTACCGAAAGATGTTGAAATGAGGCCTCCATCTGGTGATGATAATATCTTCACTGAGCCCCCTGCCTCGGAGCAGTATAAATAGAAGAAAAGGAAAAAGGCTCCGAGTTCCCCAGGCCTTGAGAAGAAAAGGCCAAAGAAACGATTGGCTCGTAAACCCAAGGGAAGCACCAGTGGTCGAGCATTGTCTCCAGATTCACTCCATCGACTGAGGGACGAATCCGAGGGGGAAGGTGGAGCTTTTGATTTTGTGACCAGTATGCCATCGCAGCTCGAAAGGCTAGGGGCCTCCGAACCAGGTAGAGGCGAGGCTGAATTTTATCACGTCGGGGAGACCAAGGCGGAGGCAGGAATTGAGGCTCCCCGAGATTCTGGCAAAGCCCCACAGGAAGCACTCGGCCCGATAGAGATTATCGACTCGCCCTCGTTCACAGAGTCAATGTTTAACAAGGCCCAAGTTGCAAAAGAACGCGCCCTCGAGGGGGTCCATAGATCGAACGATCCTTTCCATGGTTTTTTTGACGATGTGGATTCGACGGCTACGGAGGATGCTATTGGATTTGGCGATCTAGAGATACCGAGGAAGAGATCTCCCTCAGAAGCAAGCGGGCCTTCCTCCAGCCCGAAATTGGTTGATCGATTCCCTGCCCCGAGTGCATATCCTGATTGGAAGCGCACCATTATTTTTTCACTTCCGGAGGATGCCCGGGTTCTCTCCGCCCCCATAGGGGTGGCTAGCTATCTTCGATGCTTGGTGATCGAGGATGATCAAGATAAGATAAATGAGGTGGATGTACCCTGTCTTTTCAATGAAGCGCAACAGGCGCTGAATCGGGTAACTTCTCCTTTTTCTAAGTGAATTTTTGATTTATACTTAGATTATTTTGCAGATGTTATAGTGTTTCCCTTCTTGGTTGTAGGCTTCAGTGCTTCATCACGAGGCTTTTTTGAGGTACCGGGATAACCTAAAGCAACTCAAAGCTGAAGTTCGAGAGCTTACTGAGAAGAGAGACGCCTTTAAACTTCTAAGTGAGCACCTCGAATGGGATACTAAGAACCTCCGTGCTGGAAGTGGCCCAGAAGGATCACGCTGACTTGGTCGAGCAGGTAAAGGTTTTTGAAGTAAGTGATAATGAATTTGATTCGGTGACTGATTGTCAAAATCCGCAGGTCCAGCAATACTCGATCAGATTGCTCAGCTCCGAGCTGAAATGGACATAATCAAAGCTGAGACCGATGAATGGAGAGGCAAAATGGATCGCTTGGCCTCGGAAAAAGAGGCTTTTCAGGCACAACTAACTTCGGCCAAAATTCAGCTGAGAGAGGCAAAGGAAAGGGCCAAGGTTCAGACATAAAAGGTTGAGGAGCTTCAATCTCGGCTCGGTTCGGCCGTCTCAGATCGAGATAATCTGGTCAAGGAGCTCAAAATGGCCAAGTCGGAGATCGTCATGGCCAAGTCCGAAGCCGCTAAAATGGTGGCCCAGTACAAGGCTGATGTCGAAGATGCTCAAGACCAATCCAAAAATATAGTTGAGCATACGAAGTGGCAATCTCGAAGGCATGCCCTCGAGGAAATTCACGCTCGGGGTTTTGATTTATCGGCCGAGATCAAGGATGCCAAAGTGCTCGAAGCCGAGGCCAGGAAGCTGGGTTATCCCAAGGAGGAGGATTATGAGGAATCAGGCGGATCCGAGGATGGAGAAGACCCCACGAATCTAGATGACGAGGCGGGCTCCGGCCAAGATCAGGCGGCCTCAGTTTGATTTTGTTTCTTTTTGTACTTAGTATTTTGTGTCGAGGTTGCTCAGCCTTTATAAAGACAACACTTCGTAAATATAAATTCTCTATTTTTGATAATTTCTCAAATTCTTCCTTTGCTTTTCACTTTACGTTTTTGCAAAGATTGAAATGCCTTAGCATTAAATAGTCATGTTCGAACAGGCTTTACCTTTGATTTTATTATCTCTAGAGCATCGTAGGATCTGGTATGTCCAGGAACTCTTCCCGAATACTCATATGTTTTAGGATATGACTCGCCGAGAGTGAGTTTTGTTTAGGTTTTCGTAAGCTTTTGCAACCTCGGGTTTTGTTAACTCGGAACGACTTCAACCTTTAAATCCGGGCATTGCCAAATAAGCTTCATGCCCTCGAGTAATTTTAACTCGGAACGGCCTTAACCTTTAGATTCGGACATGCCAAATAAGCTTCATGCCCTCGAGTGTTTTTAACTCGGAATGGTCTTAGCCTTTTAATTTGGGAAATGCCAAATAAGCTTCATGCCCTCGAGTGTTTTTAACTCGGAACATCCTTAGCCTTTAAATTCGGGCATTGCCAAATAAGATTTATGCCCCCGAGTGTTATTAACTCGGAACGACCTTAACCTTTAGTGTTATTAACTCGGAACGGCCTTAGCCTTTAAATTGAGGCAATGCCAAATAAGCTTCATGCCCTCGAGTGTTGTTAACTCGGAACGGCCTTAGTCTTTAAATTCGGGCATTTCCAAATAAGTTTTATGCCCTCGAGTGTTATTAACTCGGAACATCCTTAGACTTTAAATTCAGGCATTTCCAAATAAGCTACATGCCCTCGAGTGTTATTAACTCGGAACGACCTTAGTCTTTAAATTCGGGCATTGCCAAATAAGTTTTATGCCCTCGAGTATTTTGTAACTCGGAACGGCCTTAGCCTTTAAATTCGTGCATTGCCAAATGAGCTTTATGCCCTCGAGTATTTTTTAACTTGGAACGACCTTAGTCTTTAAATTCGGGCATTGCCAAATAAGCTTTATGCCCTCGAGTATTTTTAACTCGGAAAAACCTTAGCCTTTAAATTCGGGCATTGCCAAATAAGATTTATGCCCTCGAGTATTTTTAACTCGGAATGACCTTAGCCTTTAAATTCGGGCATTGCCAAATAAGCTTTATCCCCTCGAATACTTTTAACTCGGAACGGCCTTAGCCTTTAAATTCGGGCATTGCTAAATAAGCTTTATGCCCTCGAGTGTTATTAACTCGGAATGACCTTAGCCTTAAAATTTGGGCAATGCCAAAGTGGCAGTCCCCGAGTGAGAGTGAATGTTCGAACTTGGATTAAGGTGGACCTTGGGTTCGATAGCTTTAGCTTTAGGAATTTCCTTGAAAGATGTAAGAAGTACTTTAAAGGACAAGATGTTTATATGCAAGGAAGAATTTTCTTTTATATTCTTGTGCACAATAGCAGTCTGTGTGGGTACTATTTATTTGACCATTTTGCCCTTAAAATAAATCATTTCCTCGTTAAAGTCGATATCTCCGAGGGTATTGCCCCAGTGTTTGAGGTTGACCGAAGAGAGGCCTCGAATGTTGTTATGATCATTGACACTGGTTTGTAGCCATCTTTCGATTCTAAGTTAGCACGATTTACTTGCTACCTCGTTAAAGATCCGCTGTTTTTGGGCAGTCATTTGGACGAGGGCGGCTTCGCACCTTTCATCTAATAGCTCCAGGCTCGTATTCATAGCTTTGTCGTTTGATTCCTTCATTGCATATCATAGTCCGATGCTTGGTTATCCGACCTTGACTGGTATTAAAGCTTCGGTGCCATAAACCAAAGAAAATAGGGTGGCCCCGGTACTGGATTTCGAGGTCGTACGGTACGCCCATAGGACCTTGGGTAGCATTTCCTTCCATTTTCCTTTTGCATTGGTTAACCTCTTTTTAAGGCTTTGGTGTATGGTTTTATTGGTAGATTCAGCTTTTCCATTCCCACTAGGGTGATAGGGAGTGGATAAGATCCTTTTGATCTTATGGTCTTCGAGAAACTTACTTACTTTGCTGCTAATAAATTGTTTCCCGTTGTCGCACACAATCTCGGCCGGTATCCCAAACCGGCATATTATGTGGTCCCAGTTGAAATCGATGACTTCCTTTTACCTAACCTATTCGTATGCCTGGGCTTCTACCTATTTAGAAAAGTAATCAGTCATAAATAATATAAATCGAGCCTTACCGGGTGCTCATAGAAGGGGTTCGACGATGTCCATTCCCCATTTCATGAACGGCCAATGTGACAAATCCAAATGCAATAGCTCCCCGGGTTGATGAATCATCGAAGCGTGTCTTTGGCATTCATCATATTTTTGAACGAACTCCCTCGCATCTTTTCCCATGTCGATCCAGTAGTAACCGACTCTGATTATTTCCACAGGTGCCTTCATGGATTTCCCTCAGAACGTACTCAGTATCCCCCAACCCTAGACATATTGCAAGTGGACCATCGAATGTTATTCTGAACAGGGTCCCATCTTTGGCCAGGCTAAATCGGGTTGTTTGTGTACGCAGGGCCCTCGACTCTTTCGGGTCCGAGGGCAATTTTCCGGTCCTGAGATATTCCACGTACTTGTTCCTCTAGTCCCAAGTTAGGCTCGTCGAGTTGATCTTGGTGTGGCCTTCTTCCACCACCAATCTCATAAGCCGCACGACTTCTCCCGAATTGAACTCATTGTCTTCGACCGACGATCCCAAGTTAGCGAGGGCATCAGCTTTGCTATTTTGATCCTGAGGCATATGTTGCAAAGTCCATTCTTTGAACCGATGTAATGTCACCTGTAATTTGTCCAAGTATCTCTGCATTCATTCTTCCCTGACCTCGAATGTTCCATTAACTTGATTTACCACAAGGAGGGAGTCGCACTTGGCTTCGATCACCTCTACCCCCAAGCTTTTGGTTAATTCAAGGCCTGCAATCATGGCCTCATATTCTGCCCCGTTGTTAGTCAATTTCACAATCTTAATAGATTGTCTAATTATATTGCCTGTTGGTGGTTTTAGTACGATACCAAGTCCGGACCCCTTTGCATTTGAGGCCCCGTCTGTAAAGAGGGTCCAGATTCCCGAAGATGTCCCTGAGTTAACCAATAACTCTCTTTCGACCTCAGGTATTAGGGTCGGCGTGAAGTCAGCCATGAAGTCCGCCAAGATTTGGGACTTGATGGCGGTCTGAGGTCGGTACTCAATATCGTACTCACTTACCTCCACGGCACATTTGGCCAATCGGCCCGAGAGTTTGGGTTTATGCATAATGTTCCTTAACGGGTAAGTAGTTACTACACATATGGGGTGACATTGGAAGTATGGTCCTAGAGGCACTTAGCAAAGAGAGCGCCAGGTTTTCTAGGTGAGGGTACCTAGTTTAGGCCTCACCTAAGGTCCTGCTAACATAATAAATTGGAAACTGTGCACCTTGCTCTTCCCGAACCAAGACTCCACTTACCGCTGCCTCCGAGACCGCTAAGTACAAATACAGTTGTTCGTTTGTCTTTGGTGTGTGAAGCAGCGGTGGGCTTGATAAGTATATTTTGAGCTTCTCCATAGCTCATTGACATTCCGGAGTCCATGAGAAGTTATTCTTATTTTTTAACAGTGTGAAGAATCGGTGGCTCTTGTCGGACGACCTCGAAATAAATCGCCCCAGAGCGGCTATGCGCCCGGTTAGCCTTTGCACTGCCTTTACGTTGTCAACGATCGTGATATATTCTATGGATATGATCTTGTCGGGGTTGATCTCGATTCTTCAGTTGGATATCATGTACCCGAGGAATTTACCCGATCCAACTCTGAACGCATAGTTTTCCGGGTTCGGCTTCATATTGTACTTCTTCAATATGCTGAAGGTTTCCTGCACATGTTTTAAATTATCCTCTGCTCGCAGGGACTTAACTAATATATTGTCAATGTAAACTTCCATCAATTTTCCTATTTGTTCTTCGAACATCCGATTTACTAGGCGTTGGTATGTGGCACCGACATTTTTAATCCAAACGACATTACATTATAGCAATATGTGCCATTTTTAGTGATGAAGGAGGGTTTTTCCTGATCATCCGGGCCCATCCGTATTTGGTTGTACCCGTAATAGGCATCGAGAATACTGAGGATCTCGTTGCCGGTCGTGGCATCGATCATACGGTCGACGTTGGGCAAGGGAAAAGAGTCTTTAGGGCATGCTTTATTCAAATCTTTGTAATCAACACACATTCTTAGTTTATTCCCTTTTTAGGGACTACCACTATGTTTGCTAACCAATCCGGGTATTTAACTTCTCGAATGGACCCTATTTTAAGGAGTTTAGATAGCTCGTCCTTGATGAAAGCATGTTTGACCTCGGACTGGGGCCTCCTCTTCTGCTTGACTGGATTGATTTTTGGGTCCATGCTTAGTTTGTGAGTGGTTATATCTGGTGGGATCCCTGTCATATCAAGATGGGACCAGGCGAAACAATTTATGTTAGCTATAAGAAATTGAATAGGTTTTTTCCTAAGCTCGGGAGTTAACCCCGTGCCTAGGTATACCTTCCGATCGGGTAAACGCTCGATCCTCATGTCCCTTCGATCACATAAAACTTGGCCTCTCGTATGATCCCGGCGGTATTGACCGGTAACGTTATCTATCCCTTTGTGGCTTCGCATGCCACGTTGAGCTCGTTTAGGATTCGGACTGCAGGCACGATTTTGTCTTGTAGACCAATCTGTTCTATGACCCTCGACCGAATTATGTTGGTCGAGCTACCTGGATCAATTAACACACGTTTAATTTTAGTTTTATTTACTAGTACAGATATTACCAGTGTATCATTGGGAGGTTGTATGATCCCTTTCGCATCCTCGTCGCTGAAAGATAAGATTCCTTCCGATATGTAGTCTTGAGTTTGTTTCTCCCTGGTGATGGACACTCTGGTCCATTTCAACATCGGCTCGTGTGGGATATCGACTCCATCGATGATCATATTAATGACGTGTTGAGGTTCGGTATCTTCTTGTTCTTTCTATCTGTTCGAATCCCTGTCCCTGAAATGATTCTTGGCCCGGTAACTCAAGAATTCTCGAAGGTGCCCATTGTTGAATAATCGGGTTACTTCTGCTCTCAGTTGTCGACAATCTTCCGTTCTATGACCGTGAGTTCCATGATATTTGCACATCAGGTTGGGATCCCTTCGAGCTAGATCGGATTGTAGAGGTCGGGGCCATTTGGTCTCCTTGATGCGCCTGATAGCTGATACGATGGCAGCAACATCGATGTTAAAGTTGTATTCCGATAGCCTCGGCACTTCTTTAGGCCCGACGGACCTGTCGAAGCTGTTTTTGGTCATGATCCCCGGTTGCTTCGACTTTGTTCATTTCTCTTTTCGCTTCTTATGGGGTTCCGTCCGGACCCACTGCTCCTCCGTTCTTCATTATATGGCCGATACTGATCCCTGTTTGATCCTAGTTCACGATCGATGTCTCTTTTGACTCTGTCGAGGGTTCTAGAGGGATAAACAGACTCTGAAGGGGCCCCGAGTTGATCATCTTCGACCCTGATTTTCGATTGATGCCGATTGTGCTCATCGGCCCAGGTAACCAGGGTACTCTATCAGATTCTGCTTCAATTGCTGTGAAGCCACCGAGCTTCGAATATTGAGTCCCTGAGTGAAAGCTTGAACGATCCAATCATCAGCGACCGACGACAGATCCATTCATTCCATTTAAAAACGGGACACGAATTCCTTGAGCATCTCGCTGTCCTTTTGTTTGACTTTGAAAAGATCTGATTTCCTGATTTCGACCTTGATGGCACCGACATGTGCTTTCACAAAAGTGTCTACATGCATAGAAAATGAGTCAATATAATTAGGAGGTAATTTGTGATACCATATCATAGCTCCATTTGATAGGGTCTACCCAAATTGTTTCAGTAGAGCAGACTCGATCTTGTCATCTTCCAAGTCATTCTCTTTGATGGCACATGTATAAGAGGTTACATGCTCATTTGGATCAGTCGTCCCGTTATACTTAGGTATTTCAGGCATACAAAATTTCTTGGGGATCGGCTTTAGAGTCGCGCTTGGAGGAAAAGATTTTTGCACGAACTTCCTAGAATCTAGTCCTTTCAATATCGGAGGTTCTCCTGGGATTTAATCTACCCTGGAATTGTAGGTTTCCACCTTTTTATCGTTTTCTTCAATTTTCTTTTTCCCTGATTCTATCCGCTTTGTCAGCTCATCTAGCATCTTTATAATTTTGGGGTTAGGGCTCGATTCTTGTACATTCGACCTTACAGCGACCGACTCAGTTCTGCAGGTGACTTCTCGGGGCGGATCGGGTTCAACCCTGCTTGGTGCATGGCTTTGACTCTGCAACTGAACTATCACCATCTGTTGGGCTTGCAGCATTTTGAAGATCATCCGTAGGCTGATCCTGTCTTCTTCAATGTTTTGCATGTTTCGAGATGCAGATCGGGCTCTACCATGGACGCTATTTTTGGGGCCAGTAGGGAGGTTTGCGTCGATGTCCACATGTGAATTAACGTCAATAGGATCCGAGGTCCGAATTCCAACGGGGTCAGCGGGTGGCCCAACATTATCGGGCGCCATGTTGTTTTTCTCATCTTGATGACCGGACCCGTTGTCGATATGTAGGGGTGCTAATTGAGAGTTTGTCATTTTTAGCCTGAAATCAAAGACACTTCAAAGAGCAAGTGTAAAGTAGTGTGTGTTATGGAGATTTGTATCCTTAGCCCCACGGTGGGCGCCAAACTGTTTACCCTAAAAATCGGATAACAATTGAATTTGTACGTGGTTTTAAGGATACGTGATATAATTTGATACAGAGTGATAAATCAGATCGATTATGGAAATAAAAGATAAAAAGGTAAATGCAAACCACACAAGTTTGAGCAATCCTAGCCTTGTGATTAATTTTCCCCGAGCTAGAAATAATATTATTGATGCTGCAGTGCAATGAACTATGATGAAGAGAGAAATAACAGTATATAGCCTTTTGATATGAGTTACAATGTGTCTTATGAATTATCAAGTCCTCCCTTATATATTAGGGGAGATCTACCCTTTGAGATATTATTTTATTATTCTATAAAAGGCAAAAATCCTTGATTTGCTGACCGTTGGTTCCCTTTTTGAGCCGTTCCGTGATTTCCGCTACAATGATTGGTTAATAACGAGAATTGCGGACCGCTGTCGGATGATTTGGCAAAGCTTTCTTCGAGACCGTTAGAAATAGGATTGATCACGCCTTCGGCAAACTCGAGGGCAAATCTGATGGTTTCGATGGCTAATTTTGATATTGCTTTGGGTTCGATCATAATTACCACGTGTCGATCTTGGTTAGTGGTATTAGTCGTCAGATCGATCTTTGAGCTCGACTTCACCCGATCACAAATATTTCGGCCTTGGCCTAATCAAGAAATTCGGAAGCTCGATCGAATATCGAGCTCGATTTTACCCGTATACAATAGTTATAGAATCTGAATTGACGATAGTGAGTGCGACTAACCAAACATACAACAACCAACTACAATAAGACCCAATTAGGGATTCTGACCAGAGAGCTTGAGTTTTAGCCTAATTCACAAATCAATACGAGTTCATTTACTCCTTTGCCCAATGTTATTCCCTATTATATTCTAACCAAAGGCGAATTCTTGGCTCAATTTTGATAATATCATTTGCAGCTTTCTTGATGTGTATCCAGTTCTTTTAAGTCTTAAATAGTGGTAATATTAAAGACTCCACATAAGAGATCTTTGTGATGGATGATGAATGTAAAGATTGTGAAAGTCTAATATAATTATACTCTATTCTCAGTCATTAACCAAAAGCTAGTAGATAAGCTCGATCCATCCAGATACAATTATGGGTGTTAATAGTTGGATTTAGCAGTTATTTTAAGATACAAATTTTTGATTAATTTATCATGTAAACCCAAGGTTATAATTTTTAGAACTACCCCATTACCGGTTTGATTCAGTTAATTTTTAATATATTTTTATAGCAGAAGAATCTCAATAATTTTCGTATGTCTCATTTGTTATTATATAAGATGACAAATAACTTTAATATATGACAAGAACTATACAATTCTAATTAAAAAAAAACAAGTACCAATAACTTTCAATGGCTTTGGAGGTTGAAACTCCCACCAAAAATTACCCACTTTATTTGGTTACTTGCGCATAACCGGCTCCCTACAGCTTCCTATCTCCACCATCTTAACATAGTTCACTCCTCTGTCTGCTCTATCTGCCATAGTGGTGATGAAACTATTCCACACCTCTTCTTCAATTACCAAGCAGCACTGGTTCTCTGGGCTCAGCTCAATATTGGACCTCCCTCTATTCCTCTCATACACAACCACTCTGAATCCAATCCATGGCTGCGCCATTTTATCATGGACACACTTGACGTACCCTCACAAGCATTGACATCGTCAATTCTCATTCCTTTTTGCCTCTGGCATATCTGAAAAACGAGAAACAAAAATATATTTGAAAACGCTAATGATTATGTCAGCCTTAACTCGGTCTTGCATACAGCTCTACCTTGGCCAAAAGTGTGGTTTCAAACCCAAAAAAATCCCGATATATATTAAATGGCAACCACCCAATTTAGGATTTTTCAAATTAAATACAGATGGTGCGACTGGCTCTTCAAGCCACCTCTCCAGTTATGGTGGTGTCATTCGTGACTCTCTCGGCAATTGGAAATTAGGCTTCTCAGGTTGCACATTCAAGGCAAATAGTGTGCAAATGGAACTACTTGCTCTGCTACAAGGACTCAAGATGGCCCTAAGCCACTGCCTAATCCCTTTGGAAGTTGAAACTCATTCCACGGAGGTAATAGCTTTACTAAAAAACGACTCTCGCAATGGAGGATCAGGTACACCAAATAATTTTAGTTTATAAAGTTTAGTACTGACTTTGCAGAAACAGCTGAAGGAGCAAAATGAGCGTATAGAGCAAATACATGGCGTGCCTCCCGTGATCAAAGATGTGGATATTGACAAGTATTCACAACAACTTTGGAATCCAGGTGCAGCACTTTTGCTGATTCCTAAAAAGTTTAAAATGCATGATATTCCCAAATATGACGGGACGTCTGACCCACGGCATCATGTAACCGCTTTCACTACCGGCGTGAAAGGCAATAATTTAACCAAGCAGGAGATTGAATCAGTTTTGGTTAAAATATTTGGCGAAACTCTCACAAAATGGGAGTTAACATGATACTCTCTCTTACCTTAAAACTCTATTGATTCTTTTGCTGAGCTTGCAGATTCATTTATAAAGGCATATTTGGGGGCTCAAAAAGTTGAAAAGGGAATGGAAGATATCTTCAAAGTTAAACAAGGGAGTACAAAATTACTCAGAGAATTCGTAGATAGATTCCAACGAGAGATAATGATGATGCCGCGAGTACCTGATAACTGGGCGGCTAAGGAATTCGCGAGCAACTTGAACGAGAAAAGTTCATAAGCCACGAGGAGGTTCAAAAAACATTTGCGGGAGTTTCCTGCAACAATTTGGAGCAATGTGTACAATCGATACATCACGAAGCTACGGATAGAAGAAGATACGGTTGCACAATCAAGAGTTGATGAAAGACCAGGTTCAAGATGCTCGGAATCAGAGAGAAGGTCTGGTAAAAACAGGTACGAGCCTTACATGGGACTCGCTGGATGAGATTCTCGACCTAAACAAGAGAATGCATGATTTGATTCAAGATCAAGGCATGAGTTCTTCATCCAGATTAAAAAAGAAGCGAGATCCCCGAAGCAACGATTTCGACACTCAAGCAAGAATAAGAGATTATAGATTTATCGTTAACACCTCCGAATTAGAGGCTGTTCTAAGAGGGATGAGAGATAAGGTGCAATGTCCGAAAGAGATGAGATCAGATCCAAACAAAAGAAACCCAGATTTCTGGTGCGAGTTTCACAATGACCATGGCCATAGAATAGCAGATTGTAGGATTTTGCAAGGGAAGGTTGAACATTTACTGAAGCATGGTTATCTTACTGATCTATTCAGTGAGAAAGGGAGACAATCATACATGAAAAACAAGCAAGAACCCCCAAAGCCTCCATCACCAAATAGAACAGTCAACGTCATAACCGGAGGAGACAAAGTCTATGGGGTAACATACACAGCTGCGTAAAAGACATCAAAAGTTACTGTCACTCACGGAAAATGAGTTCGTCAAGCCTTGGAAGGTGACAGTATAATGTTTGATGATGAAGATGCGGACGTCTTAATGATTCCTCACAATGATGCACTGGTAATATCTTTACTTGTACATGATACTATGTAAAACGAGTTTTAATTTATCCAGGTAGCTCAGTAAACATTATTTTACTCAGGGTGATAAATGAAATGCAAGCTAATGACAAGGTCATACCAAATGCACGATCTTTGTCTGGATTTGATAATTCAAGTGTTGTTACAAAAGGAGAAGTTATACTGGCCACGTTTGCAGAATGAGTCATCAAAGATACAAAGTTCAGAGTAATAGACGGACATGGCCTATAATATAATCTTGGGAAGGCCATGGATTCATGATGTGGATGTTGTCCCATCCATGTTGCATCAAGTTATCAAATTCCTTTCACAGTGGGGGATCCGACAAATCTGCGGAGATCAACAGGCTTCATGAAGCATTAATTCGGTGGTGATTGCAAACACATCAGCCAATGATGCATATGTGAAATATCAATTAAAGAATTCAGTTGGGGACACCTCTGTCCATACCTCAACTGAAAACACACAAAGGCTGACTGATGTCGATTCAAGACCCGATGTGATTCAAGAGCCAGAGGAAAATGAGAACATTAAAACAACCACAGAGGAGCTCGAGGTTGTAATATTATTTGTCCACTGGCCAAATAAAAAAGTTTACATCAGAGAAACTTTGAGCACAGATATGAAAGGTAAGTTAATTGACTTTTTACGTGCTAACACAGATTGCTTT
Source organism: Nicotiana otophora (assembly GCA_000715115.1). Classification (NCBI taxonomy): domain Eukaryota; kingdom Viridiplantae; phylum Streptophyta; class Magnoliopsida; order Solanales; family Solanaceae; genus Nicotiana; species Nicotiana otophora. Next base: position 49,376 of record AWOL01S0008691.1, read on the forward strand.
GCTTGGTCGCATTCAGATATGACATGTACACCACCAGAGGTGATGACTCATAAGTTAAACGAGGATCCATTACACCCACATGTCAAGCAAAAGAAAAGGAAGCAAGGGGCCTTTAAAAATCAAGTAATCCAGGATGAGGTACAAAAACCTTTGAAAATTAGTTCAATACGAAAAGTAAAGTACCCTGACTGGTTAGCTAATACTGTTGTGGTTCCAAAAAAATGGAAAATGGTGAGTCTGTGTTGATTAAACGGATTTAAATAAAGCTTGTCTTAAAGATTCATTTTCTTTACCGCACATAGATCAATTAATTGATTCTACTGTAGGCCATGAGCTTTTAAATTTTTTAGATGCTTATTCTGGTTATAATCAGATAAAAATGGATCCGCTAGATGAGGAAAAAACCTCGTTTAGCATAAACATGGGGACTTATTTCTACAAAGTCATGTCATTTGGTTTGAAAAATACTGGAGCTACATATCAGAGATTGGTGACCAAAATATTTCAAGAACACCTGGGAAAAACTATGGAAGTCTACATAGACAATATCTTGGTCATTCAACACAGGCGAGGTATCATTTTCAACATTTGTCTGAGACCTTTGAAATTCTCCGCAAGTACAACATGAAGTTAAATCCGGAAAATTACACTTTTGGCGTGACTTCAGGTAAATTTTTAGATTTTCTTGTTTCTAACAGGGGTATTGAAGTAAATCTCACACAGATCAAAGCTATTGAAGAAATACCAAATATACTCACGAGAAAGAAAGAAGTGCAAAATATTTACAAGTTGAGTAGCAACTCTGGGAAGGTTTATATCAAAGTCATCGGAAAAATACTTTAAGTTCTTTTCAGTATTGAAAAAGCAAAATCAGTTTGAATGGACTGGCGAGTGTCAATAATCTCTGGAGGAATTAAAGGTGTATCTATCAAATCCACCTCTGTTAGCAAAGCCAAAAGACGGAGAGAGGTTATTCATCTACCTCGCTGTATCAGAAGTAGCGGTAAGCGTGGTATTGGTACGTGAAGATAAAGGTAAACAATCTACAATTTATTATGTTAGTAAGTCTTTACTAGATGTTGAGACACGGTATCCTCATGTAGAAAAACTTGCTTTAGCTTTAATTATGGCATCAAGAAAGTTACGACCTTACTTTCAATGTCATCCTATTTTTGTTATAACTGCTTTCCCACTAAGGAATATATTGCATAAACAAGAATTATCAGGTAGGTTAGGTAAATGGGCTATAAAACCCAGTGAATATGATATTATATATCATCCTATAACCGCTATAAAATCTCAGGTGTTAGCAGATTTTAGATCGAGCTTAGTTCCTGAAGCAGAAAAAGAGCTACGAATATTTACCGGAGCTAATCCGGGGACTTGGACCTTATTTATTGACGGTTCTTCTAATGTAATAGGAGCAAGTTTGGGGATTGTCTTAATTCCACCCTCAGGAGAAATCATAAGCCAAGCAATAAAATGCTACCCAATTACTAACAATGAGGCAGGGTATGAAGTTGTGGTTGCAGGCTTAGAGCTCGCACGAGAGCTTGGTATTGAACAAATTATGATCAAAAGTGAATCCAAGCTAGTAGTTAATCAAATGCAGGGGACTTACGTGATAAGAGAGACACGAATGCAGTAGTATCTCAAAAAGGTACGAGAATTGCTTAGGCAATTTCAAGCATGAAAAACTGTGCAAATACCCAGTGAGGAAAATGCAGAAGCAGACGCATTGACAAATCTCGCATTTGTTGTTGATGCAACAAATGCAGAAAATATTGTTGTGGTACATCTGTTTCATTCAGCCCTCGACCAAACCAAGAGTGAGGTAAATTTCAATAATTTAACTTGTGATTGGAGAAACGAATTTGTGAACTTTTTGCAGTATGGTATTTTGCCTGAGGATAAGAAGAAATCTTGATTGTTATGATTGAAAGCTGCTCAATATTACTTAATTCGAGGGAATTTATATCGCAAAATGTTTGATGGACCTTTAGCACGATGCCTTGGACCATCACAAACGGAATATGCAATGAGAGAAGTACACAAGGGTCATTGTGGCAATCATGTTGGGAGAAGATCGTTGGTGAAGACATTAATAAAGGTAGGATATTATTGGCCAAAAATGGAAGAGGAAGCAAAAATCTTCGTAGCGAGGTGTGATAAATGCCAACGATACGCTAATAATATGCATCAACCGGCGGAACTGTTGCATTCAGTCATATCACCTTGGCCCTTCATGAAATGGGGGATAGAAATCATAGGGCCTTTGCCTCAAGCTAAGGGAAAGGTACGATTCTTGTTAATTCTAACGGATTATTTCTCAAAATGGATAGAAGCAGGTGCCTTTAAACAGGTGCGAGAAAAGGAAGTTATGGATTATATTTAGAGAAATATTATATGTCGATTTGGAGTCCGAAAGGAGATCGTCTATGACAATGGCCCACAGTTCATAGGTGCGAAAGTCACTAACTTTTTCCAAAGCTAGCATATTAAACGAATCACTTCTGCACCTTGCCACCCAGTGGCTAACGGGCAAGCTGAGTCGACAAATAAGGTTATCATTAACAACTTAAAAAAGTGATTGGAAGAATCAAAAGACAAATGGCCAGAAGTGCTACTTGGTGTGCTATGGGCTTACCGAACAATGGCAAAAACTAGTACGGGAGAAACCCCATTTTCACTTGTGTACAGAACAGAAGCTCTATTTCTGGTGGAGATAGGTGAACCAGGCACGAGGTACACACATATTAATGAGGCAACAAATGAGGAAGAGCTATGAGTAAATTTAAATTTGACATAAGAAAGGAGGGAAGCAACATTAATTCGGATGGCTGCTCAAAAGCGGATGATTGAACAATACTATAACAGGAAGGCCAACCTGAGATACTTCAAAATTGGGGACTTCGTCCTCAAAAAGGTGTTCCAGTCAACAAAAGCGACAAACGCAGGAAAGTTGAGTCCAAATTGGGAAGGGCCGTATAGGGTTAGAGGCATTACTGGAAAAGGAGCATACGAGTTAGAAACCATGGATGGCAAGGTGTTACCATCACATTGGAATGTAGTCCATTTGAAAAAGTATTACTTCTAAAAGAAGTTAATACCCACGGTCAGGTATAATGCAAGTTCGATTTTATTTTGTTCATTTGAATTTTACTAACCATTTTAGATGATAGACAAAAGGCTGGCCCATAATAATGATATTAGACCCAAAAGACACGGAATACTAAATTATTCCCAGTCTAGGTTACAACATTTTTTATGGCAAAAGGGTTATGCAGTCATCATCTAAAAAATTATCTCCGAGTCCCGTATGTATTTCCTTTTTCAGGAAAAGGACCAAAAGTAAGGATTTGATCCTGTGTTATCATGCTTCAATGCTCTAATACTGGGGGGACTATGCATATAGAAGGATACACAAGGAAAGAAGATGTTTACCAAGAGCATAGTTCAGCCAAAATTAAAACCTTGAAGAAAACTTTTCAAAGGCGTTCAAGCTCGCAGAAAGGATGGGCAGTAGAAAGTGCAAAATATTCCCACGAGCTTCTAGGTTAAGGCCATAAATTTTGTCACAGAAAAATATACCCGAATTTCTAAACCTGCTACAAAAAAGCAGTTATGAAAATATTGTGCAAACTTATTTATTTGAAAGTTCAAAAAATAAAACTTCCTCAAATTACTTTACGTTTCATATCTTTGTACCAATATGAAGATGAGACGTCATCTTCATCAGTGTTGTTAATATAAAAGGGCCCTCTTTTATAAAATAATGTGCATATTGAAGTCACGGTCCACAAAAGCATTTTAAATGTAGGTATAAGCTCAAAACCTCAGATAGCAGAAAGCATAATATGCAGCAAAGAGATATTTATATCATCACCCCCAAAAAATCTTCTAAAGATTATCCAAAAAACAAGAAGAGAATTTCAACAAAAACCAAAAACAAATAACTTCAACAAAAGTCAAGAGGGAAGAAACTAGGGAGCATCATCCATGGGAGAAGAAGGATTAACTTGAGAAGATGAGGGTTGAACATCAGCTTCACCAGGAGTAAGTCCATCACCATCACCTTTGGAACTTTCATCCTCGAGTATTGAGAAGCTTTAGCGTTGTTGATTCTATTCAATCATATCTTTAGCCTTTGTAATTTTAGCATTGAGGTCAATATCCTCCTGGTTAGCTTCAGTTAGAGTCTCGAAGCGAGTGTTCAAAAAATCCCAACTAACATCAAGTGTTAATTTGTCTTCAAGGGCCTCGTAATCCTTCTCCCACAACTCGATCTCAACTTTTAACTCTTATTTTTCTTCTTCTGCGGCTTCATAAGATGCATTTAAAGGAGTAAGAGAACTCTCAAGGAACTTAATCTTGTCCATAGAGGCATGGAGGTCTTCTTGAGCCTGAGTGAGCATCTGTACCAGATCACCCGCATACACCTATTTTTTATTAAGGAGCTCTTTAAAACTCCTTATCTCTTTAGTTGCCTTGGAGTGTTGTTCAGCGAAGGAGGATTCCAATATGCCCTTGTCTTTCTCAACTTGATTGGAAGAAGCTTTTAAAACTGCTAGTTCAGCGGAGATCATCCTCAGTTGTTGGTCTAAAGCTCCTTTCTCCTCAGCAAGAACGTCTTTCTCTAGTTACAGACATTCGAATTGCTCTTTCCAATTATCAGCCTCGATGCGCAACTCAATCACCTGCTGATCTGTCCAAGAAATCCTTCCCATAAGCTCTGTGCCTATCAAATTGATCTATAAAAAGACAAAAAAAGGGAGTTATGAACGAGAAAAGAAGGAATAGAAAATAAGTAAGTAAATATATACCTTGAGGGAAGAATGGATGATGTCATTCATTAAGGTCAAAGAACCGTATCCCTCGAGATTTTTTCTTTACACTGGACCAAGCAATGGTTTTAACTATACAGTAGCTTGATCAGACTTATTCAACAGATTCCACCATCGAGGACATTAATCAGAACTTTTTTCATAACCCGCCTACTACTAGAAGGCTCAGCTTCTTCACGAGGAGCAGCAGCAGGGGCAACCACTGGGGTGACTATAGGCAGAGAAACAAGGGGATTAACAGTAGGTGTAATTTATGACATCGAAAGAAAGGCAAGTGGAAACTCTTCATAAACATGTCCAAATTCCTCTTCACCATCAAAACCTTGGGCAAAGAACTTGTCAACAGGACTTGAGGGAGGGTTATCAAAGTTATTGACGAGCGCAAAACCGATGTATAAAATTTAGACTCGCTAGTCAAAGATAGTATAGTATTAAATCGTCTCCACATGGATTGGTTTAAATAATGTTCTAATAAATCTTCAGCTTAATACTATCCAGGAAAATAAACCTTTGATTTATGTTATTAACTTATTATCAACTAATAGTAGAAACTAAGATTATCGATTGTGAGAAAATAATGGAACTTTAATGACCAAGTAGCAACGATTGAAATTCAAGGTGAGAGGTAAGGGTTGTGACAATATATGTGATCAACTATTATTTTGGGTAATTCCGTACTAAGTTCACTCTTAACTTCTATTGACTCCTTCGATTTCAACAGATGATTAGGCTAATCTTAGGATTCAAATTCTTCTTCCGAATTAATGAGAGTTTCGTTAACCAACCTAATAGCATGTCATATGAACATATGCAAAAATACAGTGAATGAATGATCTTTCGAAAAACGTCTCTCGACTATTCCTCCAAATTGGGTCAATTGATAACTCTCTAAGCTCTTTCGATTACTTACGAGAGGCATAAAATCAACCCAAACAAGATCACACAATGCGAATTGCAGAAACACTTCTCTTTCGATTAAAGTAAAACCACAATTGACCTTGCAATTCAATTAATAACTCATTCAACAACTTCAGGCAACTAACATAGAGTAAACCCCAAACAATAGTCAAATCACAATATCTGTCAATAATCCTAAGAAATATTACTCCATAGTGGAGAAGTTGTTTATCACAAGAGTATTAGAAGAATAAGAAGACATTACAATTCCCAAAATCAACAAACTTCTGTATTGAATGAATTGGATGAAGCATTTGAGTCTCCGTTGTCTCCTTGCCTTCTTCTCTCCAAACGTTCTCCAAAATCTCTAATACCTTATTTTGAGACGAGCTAGGCTTCATATAGGTCAAAAAGAGTCACCTCTGAATTTACCAAAATAGGCCTGGGTAAAGTTCCCGAAAGCGGACGTGCGCGGCCGCGCACCTGAAGGTGTGACTACGCTCATGGCCGCGCATGTCTGGCAGGATACTATGTCACTTACGCGGCCGTGCGCACGCTGGGGGTCTCTCATCTGAGTTTCACTCCTGCTCAACTCTTTTTCCTCCCACTAAGTGTACTACTCATCCATTGATTCCCGGATACGACCCCAGCTTAATCCCTTGGTATTTTACTCAGACTTCAAAGTTCCAAATAGCTCGAACTAGCTCCACAGCATCTACATAACTCGGAATCGCTCCTACAAGGCATAAAACACACACTAAGTGCAAAACAATACCAATTAAAGCTCAAACACAAATAAAGTGTAGTGAATTAGAGTGCAATAAGCGACTAAAATACGAGATTGTAGCCTACCATCAACACCCCACACTTAAACTATTTCTCGTCCTCGAGCAATCAAACTATACTTCATCTAGACACGACCTCATTTCAAACAACTTTCATAACTCATCACCCAAAGAATATTTAAAACAAATTAATCACATTATCGTAACATCCTCGCCTCAATATTTGACTCAAAAGCACCACGCATTCTTATAACCCGCTCACTTACTTTAACACAGAGGCCAACGACATTACCTTTCCTTTGTGAATCAAGTGCCCTCACACAACAATAGAGAGTAGTTCCACACAATAAAATTTAAGAACAATTAGGAACTCAAGATAGAAAGAATTCACTCACTCTCAGAAACAACATTCATATGCCACAAAAGATGTACCATAGGCTTGCCCGTAGTGTAATACTCTACTAATTGAGCTCATTCAGTCAAGGATCAAGTAGGACTTTAATTTGTTGTAATGTAGGATGCGGGATAGGTAAGTTACATCTGGATATAAGAGTGACTACACCTCTCTAAGCATTTTAATACATACACTTAATCATTCAAAACCCCACACTTATGTCAAACCATAACTCCACCTTCATATCAATATACATCAACTCCCTACTTCTTTAAGCACAATTACATCAAGTTACCACTATCAAGGACCATTTTTCACAATCAAACACTTATGTTTTTCTTTCTTTTTCAATTCAAGTGGCTCTTACTTTTTCAAAACAGTGCACATTTCTCCTTAGTTCAATAGTTACACTCAAAAGCCAAATCGACCAACCCACACTTCAACTTTTGCAAAGTTCATAACAAATCCTAGTGCTCACGAGAGGTACAAGGTTCAAATAGATGGTCAATTCAAACAAATGGATGAAGCTTGTAATGTAGTTGCCAAAGAAACCAGATTATAGGCTCAACGGGGTTGACTAAGATACATAACAATTAGGTGGGTAAAAGAATATAACTGGCTCAACAAAAAAATACCTATATCACTTCCAAGACTGAATAAAACTATTATTTCGCTTTGCACACACATGGGGCAAGTTTTAGCATCAAATGCAATACACATAATATACAAAACCTCACATACACATGGCACATAACTCATTCAGGATTGGACTATCAAGACACTCTAGTCACAGCAGTTAAGCAAAGTTTAGATCATACAATTTAAGGTACTTATACAAGAGTCAAAAACTGAGCCTAAGCGCCACAACTACAACACTTACTATTCTCAAGGCATAATAAAGTTAAGAGATATTGACTTCAATTCAAATCACATCACAAGGGGGAGTTATTGCACTACCTACAAATAAAAATCTTTTTGTCATTTTCGGGAAAAATAAACCTGTCGATGATATCCATCTTCGGGAAAAATAAAAATTCCAAACTTTTTCCATAATTTTTCTATCTATACTAACTACCACCAACAAAAAGAAAACTAATATACATACATACAAATATCCCCCACCCCACACTTTAAGTTGTGGCATGTCCCCAAACACACAATGAAAATTCAAAGGTGAAGAAAACTCCCCTGATCGAGTCACTCTGTGTCGGAGACGGTGTCGGGGTCCAGATGACAAGTCCGGCCAAGTGCATGCAGCCATGCCATGATCTTCTTCTCGGACTTGGAATTCTGTGTAGCAAGAGAATCCACCTGAGCTCCCAAATTAGTGACTAAAGTACGCATCCCCGCCATTTCCTGTTCTAAAGCGACCATTCTCATTTCCTATCTGCCGCCTGAAGGTTCTCCAACACCCTGCTCATGCGGTGGAGAAGCAACAACATCCTCACCATGCACCTCCCTTACCTCGTCGGGCGCATCAGACTCCTCACTATCCGCCTCAACAGCCCCAGCAGGTTCCTTCCCAATTACAACTTTATCAGCCCAAAATTTCTGTTCGCGCTTGACTTTCCCATCTGTGGCCCTGTTTTCCAGTACCCGTGCCTCACGGAAAAACCGAGTGACTAGTGACGGGAAAAATAACCTATACCTATGTACATGCAACATCAAAGTCATGGCCAGTGACAAAGCACCAAATCAGAGTAGCCCAGGAACCATTCATCTCTGTAGTGTTGTCTGAAGGCATGATGCGATTATTAATTATGTATAGCTAGCATTTACCCTCAAAAGTGAGTGAAGAAGAGTGAAATTTGTGGCCGTGGATCAACCACACCACCTCCTTCCAGGGTATAAAAATTGTTGCAAAGAATGTGAGCCATGGATATGGTTCCCTATTATACGTCAAATAGTAGTTTTTTGCATCAGGGTCTTCCATGGATTTCCGGCAAGTGATAGTCCCTTTGGATGGCCTCTTTGGAGAAATCCACTTTCTTCTTCCAAACTGTATAGGCATGGTCCTCATATTCTGGGCAGTTCATGTAGAAATCCCGAACAACCATTAAATTTGCCTCGTCAGGTTCTTCGAATAACACCCCCATTCCTCGCCTGACCAATTCCGCATACACTCTAGGGAAGTCATTTTGGAGAGACCCAATATCAATTCCCCTTTCTGGTATGGGCTTTTTGCCTGCTTTGCTATTAAATTGTTGTTGGGCTTCCCATGAGACAAACATATTCTGATCATAAGGACGAGCAAATGCAGAAGCTTGCGACCTGGACGTGCCCGCTTGACCACCGGTGGAGGCACTTTTAGTTTTCTTTTCTTGGAGGGAGCCATTGTACCTGAAACAACCTTCTAAATATCAGCAAATAAATCACTCGGTGAACCAAGAAAGGCTACTCATACTTTACCCTCACACTTGGTTACAAAATTACACTCTCAACCTCATTGTGGAATTTACACAAACTCTTAACATGCATAGCTATTCCTAACCACCCACCCCCCCC
>AWOL01S0008691.1:60995-78109 GCA_000715115.1 Nicotiana otophora
GAGTAGGGGAGTCGGTGGGTGTCCTTCTTGTTTTCGCAGATAGGATATGAGAGAGGGCGGGCGGGTTAGGGTTTTGTGTAAAAGGAGAGGGAAAGGGGAAAAATTAGATGGGGGGTTGAGGGAGGGTCTGAAATTAAAAGAAAGAGGTACTTACCTATGCGTGGTCGGGTCATTCCGTGCGCAGCCGCACACATATGGCAGTATATTGGTGTATATGCACATTTGTGTGTGCGGTCAACTCTTCAGGTGCGTGGCCGCGCATGTACCATCATAGTCTGATGTCATCATTTGAGCGACCATATGCGCGATGTACCCTACCAGGTGCGCGGTCGCGCACGGGTACACTCACAAATAGCCTTTTAAACACCTTAGTTCTGACCTTCCGCAGCATATACCTTCCTGCAACTACCAAGTCATAATATACACTAATTGCTACCTACTCTACACTACAAACAAAAAGAAAGAAACAAAAGGGAAACTTAATCTAGTAGAAGAGTTAGAGGTAGTTCTGAGTTATAGTTGTCAGCTTGACTCAACCGGGAATCCTCAACTGATTATGATGCTCGAGAATTGCTGAGCAAATCCTCCAACAAGATATGATTTTAGCTTGTTCCCATTCACTTTGAAACTCTCTGTTCTATCCATGTTTTGGATCTCAATCGCCCCATATGTTGATACATGTTTCACCACATACAGTCTCGTCCATCTAGATTTAAATTTTCCAGGAAACAATCTAAGTCTACTATTGTACAGTAAGACCTTTTCCCCATTATGAAATTCCTTCGGTTTAATTAGACGGTCATGCCATTTCTTCGTATCTTCCTTGAAAATTTACGCATTGTCATACGCATCTAATCTGAATTGCTCCAGCTTATTCACATGTGACATTATGTGCTCACCTGCAAGACTAAGATCAAGATTAAGCAATTTAATTGCCCAATAAGCCTTATTCTCTATTTTCACAGGTAAGTGACATGACTTTTCATATACCAACTTGAAGGGTGAAGTTCCTACAGTTATTTTGAATGTTGTTCTATACGCCCATAGAGCTTCTTCCAACTTTACTGGCCAATCCTTTATGGAAGAACTAACTATTTTTTCTAGAATTCTTTTGAATTCACGGTTAGCTACTTCTACTTGCCCACTAGTATGAGCATGATATGGGGTTCCTGTTTTATGAGTTACCCTATATTTAGACAGTAGAGTAGCAAATTGTTTATTTACAAAATGTGACCCATTGTCACTGATGATGACTCGGGGAGTTCCAAAGCGAGTAAAAATATTCTTTCGAAGAAATTCACATACTACCTGAGCATCGTTGGTCCTTGTGGGGATTGCCTCGACCCACTTGGAGACGTAGTCAACGACCACTAGGATATACTCATAGGAATGGGACGATGGGAAGGGGATGAAGTCGATACCCCTGACATCGAAGATTCTCACACCAAAATGAAATTCAGGGGAATCTCGTCCTTTTTACTAATGTTACCTGTCCGTTGGCACCTATCACATGCAGCCACATAAGATCTTGGGTCCTTGTACAGAGATGGCCAGTAAAAGTTGGCCTCCATGACCTTCGCTACTGTCATATTTCCTTCATAGTATCCTCCAGCTGCTCCATCATGACAAAGGGACAATATACTTCCCATTTACCCTTCGAGTATGCATCTCCGAATTACACCATCTGCACATAATTTAAACAAAAAAGGGTAATTCCAGAAGTAAGTTTTTACCTCACTTTGCAACTTCCTCTTTTGGTCGGAGGTCAAGTCATATGGAAGCCACCCACTAGCCAAAATGTTGGCTATGTCGTCGAACCATAACGGTCAATCAAAGATCATTGCAATGGAAAACATCTGCTCATCTGGGAACTCTTCTTGAATGTCCACCACTTCAACAGTTGGTTTCTCCATTCGCGACAGGTGGTCAGCCACTTGATTTTCTATGCCCTTCCTGTTTTTGATTTCTAGATCAAATTCTTGCAGCAACAATTCCCACTGCATCAGACGCGGTTTGGATTCTTTCTTACTCAGCAAATACTTCAGTGCTGAGTGATCAGTATGCACTATTACCTTCCTTCCCACTAAATAGGATCTGAACTTGTCAAAAGCAAAGACCACTGCAAAGAACTCCTTCTCTGTGGTAGCATAGTTCACCTGAGCATCATTCCAGGTCCGACTTGCATAGTAAATAGGTCTGAAAAGTCTATCTCTCCTCTGCCCCAGCACTGCTCCCACTGCCACATCACTGGCATCACACATGATGTCAAAAGGTTCACTCCAGTCAGGAGTCACCATTATGGGAGCACTCACTAGCTTTTCCTTGATCAGTTTGAATGCTTTGAGGCATTCTACATCGAACACAAATTTCACATCCTTGGCAAGTAATGCTGTTAAGGGCTTGGTAATGCTGGAGAAATTCTTGATGAACCTTCTTAAAACCCTGCATGCCCAAAAAAGCTTCTGATGCTCTTTACTGACATCGAAGGTGGGAGCTTAGCTATCACATCTACTTTAGCTTTATCGACCTCAATACCTTCAGTTATGACTTTATGGCCCAAGACTATCCCTTCATTAACCATGAAGTGACACTTTTCCCAGTTGAGTACTAGGTGAGTGTCCTCACGTCATTTCAGAACAAGTTCGAGATTCCTCAAGCAATCCTTGAAGTCATCTCCAAATAGAGTAAAAGTCATCCATGAACACCTCCACACACTTCCCATTCAAATCTGAAAATATTAACATCATGCATCTCTGAAATGTAGTTTGTGCGTTGCATAATCCGTAAGGCATTCTGCGGTATGCAAAGATTCTGGAAGGGCAGGTAAAGGTGGTTTTCTCAACATCTTTGGGAGCAATGGGTATTTGATTGTACCCTGCATATCCATCTAAGAAGCAGTAACATCCACGCCTTGCCACCTTCTCCAACATCTGACCAATGAAAGGAAGAGTGATCCTTCCTTGTTGCATCATTTAGCCTTCGGTAGTCTATGCACATCCTCCAACCAGTAATTGTCCTAGTAGGAATTAGCTCGTTGTCCTTATTTTTCACCATTGTCATGCTCCCTTTTTTTGGCATAACTTGTACGGGGCTGATCCATTGGCTGTCAGAGATGGGAAATATTATACCCGCATCCAGCAATTTGAGTATCTCTTTGTGCACCACCTTCTCAAAGTTTTTGTTCAATTTGCTCTAGGGTTGCACTACCGGTTTGCTCCCTTCTTCCAACAGGATCTTGTGCATGCAGATTGCGGGGCTGATCCCCTGAATATCGGCTATACTCCAACCGATTGCCTTTTTATGCTGCCGTGGTAACTCCACAAGCATGTGTTCCTGTTTACCTGCCAACTCAACAGCAACAATCACGGGAAAATTGTTAGTCTCCAAAAAAGCATATTTCAAATATATCGGGAGTACTTTCAATTCCATCTTTGGCTTGATATTTTCTTTCTCGAATTCTTCTTCATCTACCACCTGGTTCTCATCTTCCAGTGCCTCAACTTCCTTCTTGATCTCAGGATCTTCATCCTTTGTTGTGCTTGATTGACTAATGCATCTCTCTAATGAATCACTTACCAGCTTATCCAGCTTGTGTTGTTCAGCTAACTCTCCCACCACATCCAGTTTGAGACAAGCATGTGTAGATGCCTCATCACATGGGTATTTCATCATTCTCTTTTTTTGAAATACCATTTTTTTGTTTCCCATTCGTAGCATGAGTTGCCCCTCATATATATTAAGAATAGCCCGGCCAGTACAAAGGAATGGTCTCCCCTGGATTTAGAGGTACCTCCTTATTCACTTCCACTACTACGATGAAGCCTACTGGGAAGACAAATTTGTCCACCCTCACCAAAATGTCGTCAATTATGACCTCCGGTATGATCGTGGTCTGATCAGCCAGTTGCAAAGATACTGGCACAAATTTGATCACTCCTAGTTCTCCTTCCAATTTCTTGAACACTGATAATGGCATCAAGTTAATGGATGCACCTGAATCGTACAGGCCTTGACAAAGTTTTCACTCCCCAATGAGCAGGGTATAGTGAAACTACCAGGATCCCCACACTTTTGAGGGATTTTATTTTGTAGAATGGTACTACAGTGGGCATTGAGTTTGACCACTTTCGTTTCCTTGAGCTTCCTTTTACTTGAAAGGATTTCCTTCAGGAATTTTGCATAGGCTGGCATCTGGGTGAGCACCTCGATGAACGGGATGTTCACATACAGTTGTTTTAGCATCTCCAAGAATTTCCCAAAGCATTTGTCTAGTTTCTCCCACTTTATCTTTTGAGGAAACGGTAACACTAGCATATGCTTGCTTTCCTCAACTACGTTGCTTAATTTCTGCCTATCCAACCTACTTGCTGCTAATATCCTCCTTAGGCAGAGATTCACCAATTTCATGTTCTTCTGCTATCTTGGTTGAGTTGATCTCCTTCTCAACCCTTGATTTTGCAATGGGCTCTGCTAGTGTTTTCCCACTCTTGAGAGACACCACCTTGATCGTCTCTTTTGGATTCTTCTCAGTGTCTGCCGGCAAAGTCCCCGGAGCCCTTACTGATAACAATGATGCGAGTTGCCCCCATTATCTTTCTAGATTCCGAATAGCTGTGCCTTGCTCCCGGATAGCGGTCCCTTGAGTCTCAAGTTTTTCATTTGATTTATTTATCAATGCCTTTATTAGATCTTCTAAAGTGGAGTTGTTGGGCTGTAGAGGCTGGTATGGTTGCCTCTGTTGGTTATGGAAGCTAGGAGGTCCTTGCATTTGGACTCTGGGATTTTGCTGCTGCCAAAAATTCAAACTACCATTTGAAGAACTCCATGAGAACCCTTGATGTCTCTGTCCCATAGAATTGAAATTACCACCTCCTTGGTAGTTGCCTCTGTTAAAATTCCCCAATGCCTTAACTTCTTCTTATGCGGTGAATTTTTGGCATTCATGAGTTGGGTGTCCCAATCCATAGATGTCACATCCCACTTGTGGTTGATTTTGAACCTGAGCTATCATCAGTTTCTTGATGTCCTTAGCCATAGCTGCAATTTTGCCCTGCATTGCTATAGACGATTCTACTTGGTGCACCCCTTATGATCTTCTTCGATCCCCATGGTTAGTGGACCATTATTCTGCCTCTTCATATAGTTCATTCAGAAGTGTGACAATCTCTTCTGGAGTTTTCTTTATCAGAGGACCTGCAACCGCACTATTCAGCAATCTCCTTGATGACGGGTTTAATTCGTCCCAGAAGTCTTGGAGTTGCATCCATTGCTCCATTCCGTTATAAGGGCACCTCCGCAATAGCTCCTTAAATATTTCCCATGCCTCGAACACTGTCTCCCCTTCACCTTGGCTAAAATTGTGAATCTCCTTCCTCATTCGTCCGGTCTTAGCAGCAGAGAAATATTTTTCCAAGAACTTGGTAGTCATCTTCTCCCACGTATGGATTAACCCTGTGGGTAAACTTCTTAACCACTGTTTTGCATCATCCTTAAGTGAGAAAGGGAATGCTCTGAAGTATATCGCATCATGTGATGCTCCATTGTAGCGAAATGTGTTCATAATTTTGTCGAAGTTCATCAGATGGTTGTTGGGATCTTCATTGGGTTTGCCTTTAAAAATGCAGTTGTTCTGAATGGTCCGGATGACTCCCTTCTTGAGTTCAAAATTGTTGGCATCAATGGGCGGGGGCCTCACACTAGATTGTTGTTTGTTGTACACTGGTCTTGCATAATCTCCGAGAGACCTCCCAGGCCTGGGAGATGCATTTTCAAATTCATCTTCGACCATGGTTCGATTGAGATTAAACCTTCGATCCTCATCGACTTTTTCATCTGCATCTATACAGGCTACTTCAGCTACTAACTTTGCATCATGTTATTGATCTACCTCTCTCGCAGCTATGTCCACGTCCCTTCTGTCGTTCACCATTGTATTTTGAGTCGAAGTTTGACTCAAAAATGATCCACTCGATTCTTTCTCCCTTCTAAACTGTCGTAGGTGCTTGTCTAATTCTGGATTGTATGGCACCGATTCCTTGGAAGAGGATTGAGTCATACACCACTGAACTTAACCTGTTGCCTACACACAAATAAGAAGAGAGTAAAAAAGGAAAATAAAGTAGAATTGTTCCCGAATTAGCACCGAAAAATTATTTCAAACAATATTGATCGCCAATCCCCGGCAACGGCGCCAAAATTTGACAAGCGCAAAATTGGTGTATAAAATTTAGGCTGTTTGTCAAAGATAGTATAGTATTAAATAGTCTCCACAAGGATTAGTTTAAATAATGTTCTAATAAATCTTCAGCTTAACACTATGCAGGAAAATAAACCTTTGATTTATGTTATTATCAACTAATAGTAGAAACTAAGATTATCTCACATTATGAGAAAATAATGGAACTTTAATGACCAAGTAGCAACGATTGAAATTCAAAGTGATAAGTAAGGGTTATGACAAGATATGTGATCAACTATTATTTTGGAGAATGCCGTACTAAGTTCACTCTTAACTTCTATTAACTCCTTCGATTTCAACAGATGATTAGGCTAATCTTAGGATTCAAATTATTCTTCCGAATGAATGAGAGTTCCGTTAACCAACCTGATAATAGGTCCTATGAACATATACAAAAATACAGTGAATGAATGATCTTTCGAATAACGTCTCTCGACTATTCCTCCAAAATGGGTAAATTGATAACTCTCTAAGCTCTTTTGATTACTTATGAGAAGCGTAAACTCAACCCAAACAAGATGACACAAAGTAAATTGCAGAACCACTTCTCTTTTGATCAAAGTAAAACCACAATTGACCTTGCAATTCAATTAATAATGCATTCAACAACTTCGGGCAACTAACATAGCGTAAACCCCAAACAATAGTCAAATTACAATATATGTCAATAACTGTAACGACCCGGCCGGTCGTTTTGAGCATTATAACCCCTTTCCCCCATTTACTGCTCAATTTATACTTTATAGTTGTTTTATGACTTAACGGGGTAGTTGATTCGTGTCCGGAAGGAATTCGAAGTGAAATGAGACACTTGGTCTCATTATTGAAAATTTGAAGTTAGAAAAGTGACCGGATGTGGACTTGTGTGTAAACGACCTCAGATTTGAATTTTGATGATTTCAATAACTCCGTATAGTGATTTTGGACTTAGGAGCGTGTCCGAAAAATTATTTGGAGGCCCATGATGGAATTAAGCATGAAATGCTAAAAGTTGAATTTTTGGGAAGTTTGACCGGGGGGTTGACTTTTTGATATCGGGGTCGGAATCCGATTCTGAAAATTGAAATACCTCTGTTATGTCATTTATGACTTGTGTGCAAAATTTGAGGTAAATCGAACTTGATTTGATAGGTTCTGGCATCGTTTGTGGAAACTTAAAATTTCAAAGTTCATTAGGCTTGAATTGGGGTATGATTCATGGTTTTAGCATTGTTTGAGGTGATTTGAGGGTTCTACTAAGTTTGTAAGATGTTTTAGGACTTGATGGTATGTTTGGTGGAGGTCCCGGGGGGCTCGGGTGAGTTTCGGATGGTTAACAGATAAAAATTTGGACTTAAACAGCTGCTGGAATTTTCTGATATCTGAATCTGATTTCCTTATACATGATCGCGTGAATGCGTCTGCGATCGCATAGGCTTAGTTGGTCAGTATAGGTTTTGTGCTTCACGATCATGTGGAGATATCCGCGATCGCATAAGGTTAATTGATGGCTGGCTGAGTTTTGTTCTACGCGATTGCGTGAAGGGGGATGCGATCGTGTAGCTCTGGGAGTTTGTGACTCGTGAACGCGTGATGAGGGCTGCGTTCGCGTAGAGTAAGTTGAGCGGAAATAGAAGTCATACGTCTGTGCTTCGCAATCGTGTAGACGAGTTCGCGATCGCATAGGTCTGTGATATTGTGTATCGCGATCGCATAGAAAAGTCCGCGATCGCATAAGGTTAAACATGGGCTGTGGAAAACTGTTCTTCGCAATCGCGTGGGAATGTTCGCGATCGCGTAGAGCAAATATCTGGGGAGAGAGTTTAAGTTTTGAAAATGGGACTTTGGAGCTCGGGAAGAGGCAATGTTTGGGAGATTTTCAGAGCAAACAACGAGGTAAGTGTTCTTAACTAAATATTGGTTAAATTACCCAAATCTATGGTTGTTTTTATAATTTAATGGGTGAATTAAGTTGGAACATTGTGAAAAAGCCTCTTGGTTTAAATTGAAGATTTGAGGGTCGAGTTGGGGTCTGATTTTGGTAAAATTGGTATGGTTAGACTCGTGGTTGAATGGGCTTCCGGATTTTGTAACTTTTGTCGAGTTCCGAGATGTGGGCCCCATGGCCAATTTTTGAGCTAAATTTCGTATTTTATGAAAAACTAACATTTTCTTATGGAATTAATTCCAATAAATTTTATTGACTGAATCGAATTATTTATGGCTAGATTCGAGGCGTTTGGAGGCCAATTCACGAGGAAAGGACATTGCAAAATAAGACTTTCACGTCTTGAGGAAAGTAACAGTTTTAAATCTGGTTTTGAGGATATGAAAACTCGGAATTTTGTGTCATGTGATTATTTTGGAGGTGACGCACATGCTAGGTGACGGGCGTGTGGGCGTGCACCGAGGGGATTATGACTTAGTCTGTCCCGTGGAAATGTAAAGTTGAATAACCTGTTGTTAGCTATATGCTCTGTATGTGTTGAAGAAATTTGACTATAAATCATGTTAGAAATCATGCTTAGGCTATGTGATGGTACTGTTGGAACCACAGAGGTCGCGTGCTTGTTGAATTATTTGCTAATTGTTATCTTGTACTCAGTCAAGATTTTACTTGCATATCATATCTCGGTCTTTCTTGATATTTGCTGATACACTATGTTGTCTTTGTTTGGTTGATCTTTGTAATTTTCGAGAGCCCGAGAGACTAGAGACGTTGAGGACTGAATAAGGCCGAGGGCCTATCAGTGAGGTAAGGATATTATGGCACGTGAGTTGTCCGTGTAGGATATTATAGCACGTGAGTTATCCGTGCAGCACGTGAGCTATCCATGCGGATTATGGCACTTGGGCTGTAGGAGCCCCTCCGGAGTGTGTACACCCCCAGTGAGCGCGAGTACCCATTGAGTGTGAGTGTTGAGGGCTGAGAGCCGAGTTGTTGAGTTGTTGTGACGAGTGGAGTGACTGTTGCCCTGAGAGGCTGTACTTGCTTTTCATTTGTTGTTGCACTTAGTTGTTATTTGTCATTGTTGTGAAATTCTTTGAAAGATTTTATATCCAGATTACATGAACTTGAACTGTATAAATTGATTTAACTTAAACTGCTGGATTTGAAAGCATGTCTATTCTCTGTTGGAATTACTGGAAATGAACTATAACTGTGTAGCTCGTCACTATCTTCAATTCCTTATTTATTATTGTTACTTTCTGAGTTGGTTGTACTCATACTATACCATGCACTTCGTGTGCAGATCCAGGAGCTTCTGGACATAGCGGATTTTGATTTTCTCGCACAGTTGATTTTCCGGAGATTCAGAGGTAGCTGTCGTGTTTCACAGACGTTGTCTCTCCTTCCCTATCTCCTTGTTTACTGTATTTGGTCTTAGACTATTATAGACCATTTTGTTTTGACTTGTATCCATATTAGATACTCATGTACTCAGTGACATCAAGTTTTGGGGGGAGTATTCGTATCAACATTTGTGGGATTTTGTATTGTATTTAAATATTATATTTTCAAACTTAAGAGAAATTATGGTTTATTGAGATTATCGGCTTGCCTAGTATCGAGATAGGCGCCATCATGACAGGTTAGGATTTTGGGTCGTGACAAGTTGGTATTAGAGCCTAGGTTACATAGGTCTCACGAGTCATGAGCTAGTTTAGTAGAGTCTTGCGGATCGGTACGGAGACGTCTGTACTTATCTTCGAGAGGTTGTAGAACCCTTAGGAAAACTTCACTTTCTTGTATTCTGTCGTGCGAATTTGTTGATTCCAAAAACTAAATTTTTCTTATTTTATTCTCTCACAGATGGTGAGAACACGTACTACCGGATCCAACGGCCAGCCACCAATGCCACCAGTTAGGGCCGCGAGAGGTCGGGGTCGTGGTAGAGGCCGGAGCCGAGGTAGAGGTTGAGGTATAGCTCGTACCATAGTTGGACCAACACCTGTAGTACCACCAGTTGCTCCTGCTCTGGAGCAAATCCCAGATATAGCTGAGCTGACAGGACCAGCTCAGGCACCAGCTGTGCCCATTGAGATTCCAGGCCTTCAGGAGACTTTGGCCCAGATATTGATAGTTTGCACTGGTCTTGCTAGGGTGGTTTCGGCTCAGGACGCACCTGCCACTTCTCAGGCTAGGAGAGGTACTCATACCCCTGTTGCCCGTACTCTAGACCAGGTAGTACAGGGACTTCATATACCAAGAGCACTACCAGCCCAGTCGGTTGCAGCTGCTCAGACCCCGGTAGTTCCTGTTATGGTAGATAATGAGCAGAGGAGACTTGAGAGATTTGAGTGGCTTCGACCTCCACCATTTAGCGGTTCTAAGTCAGAGATTGCTCAGGGTTTTCTGGATAAGTGTCAACGGATGCTTCTGACAACGGGTATTCTAGAGACCAGTGAGGTCTCATTCACTACTTTTCAATTTTCTGGGGCTGCCTTCAGATAGTGGGAGGCTTACGAGAGGTGTGGGTAGGTCGGTGCAGCACCCCTTACCTGCAGCAGTTCTCCAATTTATTCCTGGAGAAGTTCGTGCCTCAATCCCGCATGGAGGAGCTGCGCAGGCAGTTTGAGCAGCTTCGTCAGGGTGATATGTCTGTGACACAGTATGAGATGCGATTTTCAGAATTGGACCTTCATGCTATCTGGTTGATTCCCACAGATAGGGAAAGTATCATGAGGTTCATAGATGGCCTCACTTTTCAGCTGCGATTACTCATGACTAGAGAAAGAGTGTCTGGTGTTACTTTCGACGAGGTTATCAACATTGCTCGTCAGTTTGAGATGGTTCACATCCAGGAGTGGGTTAAGAGGGAGGCTAAGAGGCCTCGTAGTTCAGATGATTTTAGCGGTGTTCCTTCAGGGGGTCAGTTTTACCGTGGTAGGGGTCGTTCTTACAGACACGCTCAGACGGGTCGTCCAGCTCATCGTGGTGCATCAGCTAGCCACGGATCTTACAGCGCTCACTCATGCCAGTCTTCATTCAGTGCACTACCAGTGTAGAGTTCTCATCATGCCTCGTCCGCTCAGGCTTCTACTGGTAATTCTTCGGGTTATCATGAACAGCAGTTCTGTCGGAGGAGGGGTTGTTTCGAGTGCGGAGAATTGGGTCATTTCAAGAAGGATTGTCCTAGGCTGTTGAGTAGGGATCTACAGCACAGTTCTCGACCAATGGCACTAGCACAAGCAGTTACACCACCCGCCCAGCCAGCTCGGGGTGGGGATCAGGAAGCTAGGGGTCGCCCAAGAGGGGGAGGCCGGTCAGGTGGCGGTCAGGCCCAATTCTATGCTTTTCCTGCCAGACCAGATATTGTTGCCTCAGATGCAGTGATCACAAGTATTGTTTCGGTGTGCCACAGGGAGGCTTCTATATTATTTGACCCTGGTTCCACTTATTTATATGTATCATCGTATTTTGCTCATTATCTGAATATGCCCTATGAGTCCTTAGTTTCACCTGTTTGTGTATCTACACCAGTGGGCGATATTATTACTGTGGACCGTGTGTATCGGTCGTGTGTTGTAACTATTGCGGGACTGGAGACTAGAGTTGATCTCTTATTACTTGGTATGGTTGATTTCGATGTAATCCTGGGTATGGATTGGTTGTCTCCATGTCATGCTATTCTGGACTGTCACGCAAAAATCGTGACATTGACGATGCCGGGGTTGCCAAAGGTTGAATGGAGAGGTTCTCTAGATTTTGTTCCTAGCAGGGTAATTTCTTATTTGAAGGACCAACGTATGGGTGGAAAGGGATGTATGTCATATTTGGACTTTGTGAGAGATGTTGATGCAGATACTCCTATTATTGATTCAGTATCGGTCGTGTGAGACTTTTCGGATGTATTTCCTACTGACCTGCCGGGTATGCCACCAGAAAGGGATATTGATTTTGGTATTAACTTGGTGCAGGGCACTCAACCCATTTTTATTCCTTCGTATCATATGGCACCAGCTGAGTTAAAAGAATTGAAAGAGCAACTTCAGGAACTCCTTGAAAAGGGGTTTATTAGGCCTAGTGTGTCACCTTGGAGTGCACCGGTTCTGTTTGTGAAACAGAAAGAAGGTACTATGCGGATGTGCATCGATTATAGGAAGTTGAACAAAGTTACAATCAAGAATAAATATCCCTTGTCGCGTATTGATGACTTATTTGACCAGCTTCATGGAGAGAGGGTGTTCTCTAAAATTGCTTTGAGATTTGGGTATCACCAGTTGAAAATTCGGGATTCGGATATTCTAAAGACGGAATTCAGAACTCGTTATGGCCACTATGAATTTTTTGTGATGTCTTTTGGGCTAACCAATGCCCCAGCAGCATTTATGCATTTGATGAATAGTGTATTCCATCCATATCTTGATTTATTTGTCGTAGTATTTATTAATGATATTCTGGTGTATTTACGTAGCCAGGAGGAGCATGCACAACACTTGGGTATTGTATTACAAAGATTGAGAGAGGAGAGACTTTATGCCAAATTCTCTAAGTGTGAGTTCTGGCTTAGTTCGGTGGAATTCTTGGGACATATAGTGTCCAGTGAAGGAATTAAGGTGGATGCGAAGAAAACAAAGGCAGTTCAGAGTTGGCCCAGATCATCTTCAGTTACTGAGATTCAGAGTTTTCTCGGCTTGGCCGGTAATTATCATCGTTTCGTGGAGGGATTCTCGTCTATTGCATCGCCTATGACTAAATTGACCCAAAAAGGTGCTCCGTTCAGGTGGTCGGATGAATGTGAAGAGAGCTTTCAAAAGCTCAAGACAGCTTTGACTACAGCTTCAGTATTGGTGTTGCCTACAGGTTCAGAGTCATATACGATGTATTGGGACGCGTCATGTATTGGGACACGTCGCGTATTAGTCTCGGTGCAGTGCTGATGCAAGACGGTAGGGTGATTGCCTATGCGTCTAGATAGTTAAAGGTACATGAGAAGAATTATCCAGTCCACGATCTTGAGCTAGCAGCTATTGTTCATGCCTTGAAAATTTGGCGGCATTACTTGTACGGTGTCCAGTGTGAGGTATATACCGATCATCGAAGTCTACAACATTTGTTTAAACAGAAGGATCTTAATTTGCGGCAGTGAAGGTGGTTAGAGTTGCTTAAGGATTATGACATTACCATTCACTATCATCCCGGAAAGGCCAATATAGTGGCCGATGCCTTGAGTCGTAAGGCGGAGAGTTTGGGCAGCTTAGCATACTTACCGGTAGCAGAGAGGCCTTTATCCTTGGATGTTCATGGATTGGCTAACTAGTTTGTTAGATTGGATGTTTCGGAGCTGAATCGAGTTTTGGCTTGTGTGATTTCTCGGTCTTCTTTATATGATCGCATCATAGAGCGCCAATATGATGATTCATATCTTCTTGTCCTTAAGGACACGGTTCAGCACAGTGATGCCAAGGAAGTCACTATTGGAGATGACGGTGTATTACGAATGCAGAGCAGACTATGTGTGCCTAATGTAGATGGTTTGCATGAGCTGATTCTCCAGGAAGCTCACAGTTCACGGTACTCCATGCATCCAGGTGCCACGAAGATGTATCAGGATTTGAGGCAGCACTATTGGTGGAGGCGGATGAAGAAAGATATAGTTGGGTTTGTAGCTCGGTGTCTAAATTGTCAACAGGTAAAGTATGAACATCAGAGGCCGAGACGATTGCTTCAGAGACTTGAAATTCCGGAGTGGAAATGGGAGTGTATGACCATGGATTTCGTAGTTGGGCTTCCACAGACTTTGAGAAAGTTTGATGATGTTTGGGTGATAGTAGATCGGTTGACAAAATCTGCATATTTTATTCCAGTTGGTACTAATTATTCTTCGAAGCGGTTGGCTGGGATTTATATTCGTGAGATTGTTCGCATACACGGTGTACCATTGTCAATTATATCAGATCGGGGCACAAAGTTTACATCACATTTTTGGAGAGCAGTGCAGCGAGAATTGGGCACACATGTTCAGTTGGCTACAGCATTTCACCCTCAGACGGATGGATGGTCCGAGCGCACTATACAGATATTGGAGGATATGTTGCGCGCTTGGGTCATTGATTTTGGGGGTTCCTGGGATCCATTTCTGCCACTCGCGGAGTTTGCTTACAATAACAGCTACCAGTCGAGTATTCAGATGGCTCTGTATGAGGCTTTGTATGGGAGATGTTGTCGGTCCCCGGTGGGTTGGTTTGAGTCGGGTGAGGCTAGGCTATTGGGTACTGACTTTGTTCAGGGTGCTTTAGAGAAGGTCAAAGTGATTCAGGAACGGCTTCGCACGACACGGTCTAGATAGAAGAGTTATGCTGATGGGAAGGTTCGTGATGTTGTTCACATGGTTGGGGAGAAGGTTCTACTCAAGATTTCACCCATGAAGGGTGTGTTGAGATTCGGGAAGAAGGGCAAGTTGAGCGTTCGGTATATTGGGCCTTTTGAGATACTTAAGAAAATTGGAGAAGTGGCTTATGAACTTGCTTTGCCACCTAGTATATCAGGTGTTCATCCAGTGTTCCACGTATCCATGCTCCGAAAATATGTCGGGGATCCATCTCATATTCTGGATTTTAGTACAGTGCAGCTAGACGGTAATTTGACTTATGATGTGGAGCCGGTGGCTATTTTAGACCGGCGGGTTCGAAAGCTGAGGTCAAAGAACATAACATTAGTGAAGGTACAGTGAAGAGTCCAGCCAGTCGGACAAGATACTTAGGAGATTGAGCAGGAGATGCAGAGCAAATATCCACACCTATTTGACACTCCAGGTATGATTCTAAACTCGTTCGAGGACTAACGTTTGTTTAAGAGGGGGAGAATGTAATGACCTGGCCGGTCGATATGAGTATTATAACCCCGTTCCCCCATTTACTACTCAATTTATGCTTTACAGTTGTTTTATGACTTGTCGGGGTAGTTGGTTCGGGTTCGGAAGGAATTCAGAGTGAAATGAGATACTTGATCTCATAATTGAAAATTTGAAGTTAGAAAAGTGACCGGATGTGGACTTGTGTATAAACGACCTCAGATTTGAATTTTGATGATTCCAATACCTCCGTATAGTGATTTTGGACTTAGGAGCGTGTCCGAAAAATTATTTGGAGGTCTGTGGTAGAATTAGGCTTGAAATGCTAAAAGTTAAATTTTTGGGAAGTTTGACCGGGGGTTGACTTTTTGATATTAGGGTCGGAATCTGATTCTGAAAATTGGAATACCTCTGTTATGTCATTTATGACTTATTTACAAAATTTGAGGTCAATCGGACTTGATTTGATAGGTTCCGGCGTCATTTGTGGAAACTTGAAATTTTAAAGTTCATTAGGCTTGAATTGGGGTATGATTCATGGTTTTAGTGTTGTTTGAGGTGATTTGAGGAATCGACTAAAATCGTATGATATTTTAGGACTTGATGGTATGTTTGGTTGAGGTCCCGGGGGGCTCGGGTGAGTTTCGGATGGTTAACGGATCAAAATTTGGACTTAAACAGCTGCTGAAATTTTCTGATATCTGAATATGATTTCCTTATACGCGATCGCGTGAATGCATCTGCAATCGCTCTTAGTTGGTCAGTAGAGGTTTTGTGCTTCGCGATCGCGTGGGGATATCTGCGATCGCATAAGGTTAATTGAGGGCTGCTGAGTTTTGTTCTACGCGATCGCATGAAGGGGGATGCGATCGCGTAGCTCTGGGAGTTTATGACTCGCAAACATGTGATGAGGTCTACGTTCGTGTAGAGTAAGTTGAGCGGAAATAGAAGTCACGCATGTGTGCTTCACGATCGTGTGGACGAGTCCGCGATCGCGTAAGGTTAAACCTGGGCTGTGGAAAACTGTTCTTCGCGATCGCGTGGGAATGTTTGCGATCGCGTAGAGCAAATGTCTGGGCAGAAAGTTTAATTTCTGAAAATTGGACTCCATTTTTGACGGATTGGAGCTCGGGAAGAGGCGATTATTGGGAGATTTTCATAGGAAACAACGGGGTAAGTGTTCTTAACTCAATATTGTTTAAATTACCCGAATCTATGGTTGTTTTTATCATTTAATGGGTGAATTAAGTTGGAAAATTGTGAAAAAGCCTCTTGGTTTAAATTGAAGATTTGAGGGTTGAGTTGGGGTCTGATTTTGGTAAAATTGGTATGGTTAGACTCGTGGTTGAATGGGTTTTTGGATTTGTAACTTTTGTCGAGTTTCGAGACGTGGGCCGCGCGGGCAATTTTTGAGCTAAATTTCGAAAAATTATGGAAAACTTGCATTTTCTTATGGAATTAATTCCAATAAATTTTATTGACTGAATCGAATTATTTATGGTTAGATTCGAAGCGTTTGGAGGCCAATTCACGAGGAAAGGACATTGCAGAATAAGAATTTCACGGCTTGAGGTAAGTAACAATTTTAAATCTAGTTTTGAGGGTATGAAACCCCGAAATTTTGTGTCATATGATTATTTTAGAGGTGACGCACATACTAGGTGACGGGCGTGTGGGCATGCACAAAGGGGATTGTGACTTGGTCTGTCCCGTGGAACTGCAAAGTTGAATAACTTATTGTTAGTTATATGCTCTGTATGTGTTGAAGAAATTTGACTGTAAATCATGTTAGAAATCATGCTTAGGCTATGTGATGGTACTGTTGGAACCCACAGAGGTCGCGTGCTTGTTGAATTATTTGCTAATTGTTGTCTTGTACTCAGTCATAATTTTACTTGCGTATCATACCTCAGTCTTTCTTGATATTTGTTGATACACTATGTTATCTTTGTTTGGGATGATGTTTGTGATTTCCGAGAGCCCGAGAGACTAGAGAGGTTGAGGACTGAGTAAGGCCGAGGGCCTGTCGGTAAGGTAAGGATATTATGGCACGTGAGTTGTCCGTGCAGGATATTA
Source organism: Nicotiana otophora (assembly GCA_000715115.1). Lineage (NCBI taxonomy): Eukaryota > Viridiplantae > Streptophyta > Magnoliopsida > Solanales > Solanaceae > Nicotiana > Nicotiana otophora. The sequence continues at coordinate 78,087 of AWOL01S0008691.1, forward strand.
TAGCACGTGAATTGTCCGTGCAG
>AWOL01S0008691.1:78781-102363 GCA_000715115.1 Nicotiana otophora
TTGTGATCCTTTCTACTCCATAATATTGAATTATCATCGAATAATTCGACTAGATTACATGTTTTTGAGGTGTAAATTAGGGATTTGAAAATAAGATTTGAAGATTTGGAGGTCGAGTTGAGGTCGAATTTTGGTAAAATTAGTATGGTTAGACTTGTGGTTGAATGAGTTTTCGGATTTTGTAACTTTTGTCGGGTTCCTATACGTGGGCCCTACGGGCGATTGTTTGAGCTAAATTTCGGGTTTTTATGGAAAATTAGTATTTTCTTATAAAATTAATTACAATAAATTTTATTGACTAAAACGAATTATTGTGACTAGGTTCGAGGCATCCGGAGGCCGGTTTGCGAGGTAAAAGCATAACAGAGTAAAGAATTTCACGTTTTGATGTAAGTAACAGTTATAAATCTAGTCCTGAGGGTATGAAACCCCAGATTTTCTGTCATGTGATTATTTTGGAGGTGACGCACATGCTAGGTGACGGGCGTGTGGGCATACACCAAGGGGATTGTGACTTGGTCTGTCCCGTGAAACTGTAAAGTTGAATAACTTATTGTTAGTTATATGCTCTCTATGTGTTGAAGAAATTTGACTGTAAATCATGTTAGAAATCATGCTTAGGCTATGTGATGGTACTGTTGGAACCCACAGAGGTCGCGTGCTTGTTGAATTATTTGCTAATTGTTGTCTTGTACTCAGTCATAATTTTACTTGCGTATCATACCTCAGTCTTTCTTGATATTTGTTGATACACTATGTTATCTTTGTTTGGGATGATGTTTGTGATTTCCGAGAGCCCGAGAGACTAGAGAGGTTGAGGACTGAGTAAGGCCGAGGGCCTGTCGGTAAGGTAAGGATATTATGGCACGTGAGTTGTCCGTGCAGGATATTATAGCACGTGAATTGTCCGTGCAGATTATGGCGCTTCGGTTGTAGGAGCTCCTCCAGAGTCTGTACACCCCAGTGAGCGCGGGTACCTATTGAGTGTGAGTGCTGAGGGCTGAGAGCCGAGTGGTTGAGTTGTTGTGACGAGTGGAGTGACTGTTGCCTGGGAGGATGTACTTGCTTTTCATTTGTTGTTGCACTTAGTTGCAATTTGTCATTGTTGTAAAATTCTCTGAAAGATTTTATATCCGGATTACATGAACTTGAACTGTATAAATTGATTTGACTTAAACTGCTAGATTTGAAAGCATGTCTATTCTTTGTTGGAATTACTGGAAATGAACTATAACTGTGTAGCCCGTCACTATCTTCAATTCCTTATTTATTATTGTTACTTGCTGAGTTGGTTGTACTCATCTACACCCTGCACTTTGTGGGTAGATCCAGGTACTTCTGGATGAAGCGGATGTTGATTTTCTTGCACAGTTGATTTTTCGGAGATTCAAAGGTAGTTGTCGTATTTCGTAGACGTTGTCTCTCCTTCCCTATCTCATTGTTTACTGTATTTGGTCTTAGACTATTATAGACCGTTTTCTTTTGACTTGTATCCATATTAGATGCTCATGTACTCTGTGACACCAGGTTTTGGGGAGTGTTCGTATCAGTATTTGTGGGATTTTGTATTGTATTTAAATATTATATTTTCAAACTTAAGAGAAATTATGGGTTATTGAGATTATCGGCTTGCCTAGTATCGAGATAGGCGCCATCATCACAGGTTGGAATTTTGGATTGTGATAATAACCCTAAGAAAGATTACTCCATACTGGAGAAGTTGTTTATCACAAGAGTATTAGAAGAACAAATAGACATTACAAGTCCCAAAATAAAACAAATTTTCGTATTGAATGAAGTATTTTGAGTCTCCGTTGTCTCCTTACCTTCTTCTCTCCAAAAGTTCTCCAAAATCTCGGATACCTTGTTTTGAGACGAGCTAGACTTCATATAGGTCAAAAATATTCGCCTCTGAATTTACCATAATAGGCCTGGGTAAAGTTCCCGGAAGCGGACGTGCGCGGCCGCGCACCTAGAGGTATGACCACGCTCATGGCCGCGCATGTCTGGCAGAATACTATGTCACTTGCGCGGTCATGTGCGCGCTGGGGGTCTCTTATGTGCGGTCGCGCATCTGAGTTTCACTCCTGCTCAACTCCTTTTCCTCCCACTAAGTGTACTACTCGTCCATTGATCCCCGAACACGATCCCGGCTTAATCCCTTGGGCTTTTACTCAGACTTCAAAGTTCTAGATAGCTCGAATTAGCTCCACAACATCTACATAACTCAGAATCGTTCCTACAAGGCATAAAACACATACTAAATGAAAAACAATACCAATTAAAGCTCAAACACAAATAAATTGCAGTGAATTATAGTGCAATAAGCGACTAAAATACAAGATTATAGCCTACCATCAACACCCCACACTTAAACCATTTCTCGTCTTCGAGCAATCAAACTACACTTCATCTAGACACGGCCATTTTTCAAACAACTCTCATAACTCATCACCCAAAGAATATTTAAAATAGATTAAGCACAATACTGTAACATCCTCACCTCAATATTTGACTCAAAAGCACCACGCATTCCTATAACCCGCTCACTTACTTTAACACAGAGGTCAATGATATTACCTTTCCTTTATGAATCAGGTGCCCTCACACAACAATAGAGAGTAGTTCCACACACAATAAAATTTAAGAACAATTAGGAACTCAAGATAGAAAGAATTCACTCACTCAGAAATAACATTCATATGCCACAAAAGACGTACCATAGGCTTGCCAGCAGTGTAATACTCTACTAATTGAGCTCATTCAGTCAAGGATCAAGTAGAACTTTAATTGGTTGTAATATAGGTTGCGGGATGGGTAGGTTACATCTGGATATAAGAGTGACTACACCTCCCTAAGCACTTTAATACATACACTTAATCATTCAAAACCCCGCACTTATGTCAAACCATAACTCCACCTTCACATCAATAAACATCAACTCCCTACTTCTTTAAGCACTATTACATCAAGTTATCACTATCAAGGATCATTTTTCACAATCAAACACTTATGTTTTTCTTTCTTTTTCAATTCAAGTGGCTCTTACATTTTCAAAACACTGCACATTTCTCCTTTGTTCAATAGTTCCACTCAAAAGTCAAACCAACCACCCCACATTTTAACTTTTACAAAGTTCATAATAAATTTCAGTGCTCATGAGAGGTACAAGGTTCAAAAAGATGGTCAATTCAAACAATTGGGTGAAGCTTGTAATGTGGTTGCCAAAGAAATAGGATTACATGCTCAACGGGGTTAATTAAGATACATAACAATTAGGTGGGTAAAAGCATATAACGGGCTCAACAAAGAAATGCCTATATCACTTTTAAGATTGAATAAAACTATTATTTCGCTTTGCACACACATGAGACAAGTTCTAGACATCAAAGTATGTGCATTAAAAGGAAGGCACAAGCAAAGTGAAAGGAAACCATGGGAATAAAAAGTCACCGTGAGTCTTCACTTTCCATCCAAACTTCTGTGAAAGAAATTTTCAGGATCTTTTATCCATGGGAGCAGCAGTCAATATTTTTTCTACCCAAGTACGGAAGTCAGGAATTTCTTCGAAAACTTTCATGATTGCTAAAAAAATGAACATACATTCATGTAAAGAAAATCAAAACGTCAAGAAAAGTAAGGAAAAGAAAGGAATAACACTTACGTGAAAAGTTTCATTTTTCACGGAAAGGCATGTTTTCATCACCCATTAATCCACGAGTGGGGGGCAACAACAAATCAAGCATACTAGCCACAGTCACGATCATCCCCGGGGCTGACTAAAACTCTTTTACTTCTAGCCATGAGGGAAAATAAGCCTTCACGAAACAGTTTTGGAGAATAAAGGTGGAGCAAGTGACGGAAGGTAAAAGGGGCGGAAACCAAACCCGATAAGTAGCGAAGGCAAACAATTGCCCTCCATAAGATGGGACCTATTTGACTGAGGCAAATATTGAAGTAGTGACAGAACTCAATAATCACAAGGTCAATGGGAGGTTTAAACCCTAAAGTTAAAGGATATGTATTAAATAAATAGCATTCGCTGGAATCAATACTAGAAAATCCAGTTTCCTGTGGCATTCGCGTCGAACCAAAGAAAGCAGTCATGGAGTAATCAAGCTTGGGTAATGTTCAACGGGGTTAAGAGATGCTATAGAAGAAACCTATTTTTTCATAGCTTCGCGGTCTGATACGAAAGAAAACTCTAAAGGGACAATCTCAGAAACTGTAAGTCCACGCATGGGTTTGTTCTGATTCCTCCCCTTAGAAGAAGATCTAGGGGTTAAGGGAGCTTTTGCCCTATAAGAAGATAGTTTAACAGTACTACTTTGAGGAGTACAACTACGAGTGGATAGTGAACCTAAACTATGAAGTCTGTCACCCCTCCTACTCCTAGTAAGGGCAGTAGAAAGAGCAAGTTCATCAACGATTATCATTTTATGTGGTTCTGGCATTGAAGAAGGATTTTGAGAACGTGAAGACATATTTAATGGTAAATACAGGTAAAAGATGAAGAAACACAAGAAAAAGTTAATAAGATGAATGCAATAAAGAAGAAAGAGACTTTCGAAGTCGAGTGAGATTGGGGTATTTATAAGGGAAATTAACCGTCATCAGGGTTGATCATTATGAATTATTATTATGGAACCGTCACTTCGTGACTGACGCAATCGCAGAAAAACCCTAAAAAGGCGCTGAAAACTGCATAACCAATTACAACGAGACACGTGTCAAGGGCATTAAATAGACATGTTGTATGTCACATCGATCTGAAAAAGGCATTATGTTACTTGAAAAAAGACGACAAGGAATTCCTACCATAAATACTTACCACTTCCTGAATATTCAGTTGAGAATATTTAGAAAGTAGGGGGACTATTTGTATTGGTGAAAAAAGGCATGACGCGTGGATTACCATCAAGGTGACAGGTGGCACTTCCAATCAAGCGAATTAAAGAATTCAAGAAGGCACGGGAGAAACACCCCGATGTTTCTATAGAAAAGGAACCGGCCCTGACAGCTGGAAAAGAAGAAATAGGAACGGAATGGATAAAGACCATAATGAGGGAAGATGCACGAATCTGTTATAAATAAGGAAGGAAAATCGACATTAGTCATGGTTACGGGAGATCTTTAGTCATCAATGCTTCTGTTATAATTATATATGGTAACGGGTAATCAAGGCAATTAATGCCATTAACAAGCCCGAATTAAGTAAGGAAACCGTTATAATTATGTATTCTTATATCATGGACTAGTACTCATTTGTAATGGTATCTGGTTTTTGATCAATATATGCAATTATTCTATTCGAAAGGTTTCAACCACAATTCTGGGAGAGATTATCAATCTGCTTTGAGTTTTTTTCCTTGTCAATTACTTTCATTATTTATTTTATTCTTCAAATTGCCAAGAAAGTAAAGTAATTTTGATAATCAGTAACCCAATTTTTTCTTGATATTGACTTTGACCGAGAAATTTATTTTTGGGTTAAACAACGAGGAGACTACGTCTAAATAGGAGTAGCTATTTGAGTTGTACGTTATGACGTAGTTGTAATATGTAGGCTTGTCTTGAAATATTTATATTTTATACTTGAATAATCATGTTACATTTTAGACTCAAATGTGAATGTTATGTTTTCCGACCGATAATTTTTAGTCGGTAATCCGTCGAAAAATCTCGATTTGCGACCATTTTGACGGTCGAAAATTAGCTATTTTCTAGTAGTGTTGAGTCCAAAGCTCTACCAAAATGGGTACCTTCCTTCTACAAATTATATCCTTTGTTGTATAGAATAAGTTGGAGATTTAGATTTTCTCTTTTTCTCAACTCTCTTTTCATTACACCAACCTTAATTTTCATATACACTCAATACTTTTCGCATATCCAATTACAAGAAAGAAATGCCACTATTTATTGGTGTAGAATTTCTTTTCTTAAAATAAATAACAAGTTAGTAGAATAATAAAATTGTAGAATATGGGTTGGTGGTTAAAAGATTTAAGCTTTAGTGGGTAATTAGCGATATATCATGGCATTAATGGTTATACGAGTTACATTAAGAAATGATGATCACGCCAATTTATAGCTACTAACATGATAAGAAATAATGCACTTTATTATTATTATTTTTATAGTAAAATACCAATACACCAACATAATATATAGTGGCACATGAAAGAAATTGATACGATTACTATGGGAAAAAAGTTATTTTCCACCAACTATCGTAATTCGTAAGTTAAATAAGAAAAGAGAAGGACTAAGGGCCCGTTTGGCCATAAAACAAATTTTCACTTTTTCCCTATTTTATTTTTACTTTTTTCCAAAATCAGTGTTAAAATTTTTAATTTTCACTTACATATGAATTTTGAAATTTTTTGAAAATTTTAAAAACTCCAAAAAATTATTTTTCAAAATTTTCACTTCATATCACTCACAAATATTCAAAAACAATTCAAAATTGTATTCATATCCAAATAAAACTCTAATTTTTAAATTTTATTTGCACTCAAAATAAATTTTCACTTTTTGGGGGAATTGTACAATTCTTATGGTAAATATTGCATGGGGCGCCCTATTTGGTCGCCCCTTTTTAACCTGTACCCGCTTTGTTTTTCTATTTTTATCTGTGCCCATTTTTTGTTAAAAGCCTTTTAAAAAGATACTTTTGCCCTTCTTTATTAAAATACTACTTTCTCTCCAAGTATACGCCAGTCTACTGTCACTGTCTCTCTCTCCCATTCTTCGCGTTTTTTATTTGTTCTTCTCTGAAATAAAACGGTTTTCGTCATTCTTCTTGATTTTTCAACTGTTTGTTCCCCAATAATATTACGTATAATCACAGGTACATTGCATTAACTTTCTGGGTTTATTTTAATATTATTTTTACGATTTAATTTCTGGTTAAAATAGTTTCTTAGGGTTTACTTTAATTAGTGAATTAGTTTTCTAGGTTTTACTTTTACGATTGTGTTTTTAGGTTTTTTGAACGTGTGTTTGTATTTTTGATGAAAATTCTGTAAATTCTTCAGTGATTTTTGGAGACGTCGAAATTTTTAAATATTTTAAGAGTTAAATAGATGATGATATTAAAGTGTGGAATTTATAACGGAAAAGGGCCAAAACTGCCCTTAGACTATTCGATTTGGTACAAATATGCCCTCTGTCTACCTTTTGAGACAAAAATGTCCCCACCGTTATCTTTCTAGCTCACTTATGCCCCTATGACTAATGGTCAATGCAAAATAAAAAAAGGTTTACTTAAATTATACGTGACAACTTTTTATTAGTTCCAATTTTAAACCATGACCATTAATTAAATAAACTCACCCTTAACCCATTTTTTTTACCTAATCCAAAAATCTGACGCACCTTAAAAAATGACCAAACTCTTGATTGTCAAAAAAAATAACTTCTCTACATTTTCAATTCTACCACCATCATAGCTGCCACCATCCTCTTTCCTTCACAGCAACCACGTTGCCTCCACATTTTTAGTATAGGGGCAGTTTTGGTCCTTTTCTATATTTTTATCATCTATCTTCATTTTACATTTACCATTGGCGCTGTCATTTTTCGAAAATGTTCGTCAAAAACCCTAATTTTCATATTCAAATGTCACTTACAATGGTGAATCTTTTTTCCTTTCTCATCACATGAGATAATCAAAGAATCCATTATGAATTCATGGGCTTTAAATTCCGAAATAGTCCAATTTTTTCTTCACAATATTTATAAATTTTGCAAACTCTTAATAAGTTTTTAGACCCAAATGGTAATTTATTATAAAAAATAAAAAATTTATGGTCTAGGTACTCCCCCTTAAACAAAATCCTAATTTTACAACAAGAAAAAGGACATCCAATCGAAAAAAAATAAAGATTTTCTAATCGAACCCTTTCGATTAGCATAATATTCTCGTTGTTATTGTTCGAAAATGGAGGAATGGAGCAAACATGAGAATCATGGTTGTGGTGACAGCGTGGTTGTTATGGAGGAAAGGGGGGTGGTGGCAGCTATGGTGATAGTACAGTTGAAAAGATGGAGAAGTTAATTTTTTTAATAATCAAGAGTTTGGCCATTTGTTTTAGGTGTGTCAGATTTTGGGGTTGGATAAAAAAGGGGTTAAAGGTGGGTTTATTTAATTTGGGTCATAGTTTAAAATTGGACTAATAAAAACTTTTCACATGTAATTTAAATAAATATTTTTTGTTTAATTTGGCATTGACCGTTAGTCATAGGGGCATAAGTGAGCCATAAAGATAACGGTGGGGGCATTTTTGGCTCAATAGGTGGACGGAGAGTATATTTGTACCAAATCGAATAGTCTGAGGGCAGTTTTAGCCCTTTTCCGAATTTATAATACTTCAAGGATAATTTATTTCTAGGAGCTGAAGTTTTGTTTTGTATTTTGTGTTTTTTGTTATATTTTTTATGAACTTCAGCATTATTTGGAGTTGAATTTGTGTTCTGTTTTTGTAAAAACTACAACATGTTTTTGCCGAAATTTTTGTTTTGTAACTAGTGAACTTCAGCATTCTAAGAGCTGAAGTTTTGTTTTGTATTTGCTGAACTGCAGCATTTAGAAGCTGGAGTTTTTGTTTTATATTTGCTGAACTTCAGCATTTAGGAGCTGAAGTTTTTGTTTTATATTTGCAGAACTTCAGCCTTCTTAGAGCTGAAGTTTTAACTAATTTTTTCGATAATGTTTTGACTTTATTTTTCCTATCTTTTTTTTTTGAACAGATGGCATCTATGAAATCCAAATCACCTAAAGACCCGAAAGCACGTAAAGAACATAGAATACGCAAAGGTCCTTCAGTCCATGTTGCTTTACCTACAAAACCAGTGGAGAGATATTACGAGTTTCGAGATTGGTTTAACTGTCGTGCTTACTGGAAGGGGAACCACGATTTGAAGTGTTTAATTGCAACTTTTTTGACTCCTGCACAACAAGATAAGCTGATTAATGGTACATTTCGGTATATTATGGCTATGGAGAATTTTCAATGCAGCATGAATTTGGTTCATTGTTTGATTCTTTCTCGTATATTCACCAATGATCGAGACTCCATTAGTTTCAAGATTTTTGGCCATGATGTATCGTTCAGCCTTGAAGATTTTCACATTATGTGCGATTTGAGGATCATATCACATAATGTTGAAAAACCAAGTAAACGAGAGAGCAAGATTCTGAAGCGCTATTTTGGGAAGTCTAAGGGTGTGACCTTGAAGGACATTCGAGATTATATGACCCAGAATAAAATTAAAAAGGATTATGTGAATTTCAAACACGTATGCGAGAGTGATGAAGATGTTGTGAAGCTTATGGAAATTCTTGTTGTGGAGTCTATTTTGTTTGGAAGAAAAAATGAATCAACTGTACTGGAGGAGCATGCAGCTATTGTTGAAGACGATAAGGCTTGTGCTGATTATCCTTGGGGTAATGCGTCTTATGAGAAACTCATTACCTTAATAAAATATGCATTGGACAACCAAGACAAATATAATTCAACTGAGTATACTGTTGGTGGATTTCCATTTCCATTATGTGTTTGGTTCTATGAGCGCTTCCCAGATATTCCGGAGAAGTATTTAAAAGAGGACGACTTCCTTGATGCCCCTCAGGTTCCAGGATGTTACGTTATGTATCTTTTGGGAGAGCCTAAATATAAAGAACTTCATGAGGATTAATTCAGTAATCATGGTGTAAGTTAATATTTTTTATTTTTGTAATTGTGTTAATATGTTGACGTATCAGTTTTATTTTATTTTCATAATATACTTTTTTGTATTAAACAGAAATATCGGACATTTAGGATATTGGATATAATTCCTACTGAAGAGGAATTGAACTCAATGCCTTTAATTGGACAATTACCATGCAGCCGGATCTGTTCAAAGGAACCTAATCTGGTTCCTTCAACTGGTGAATCACCACATAGTCGGAGTCGATCAAACGAATCCAATCGAACTCCTGTAATTGGCGAATCACCTTGTACCCAGAATCGTTCTAACCGTTCTACAATGGTGTTTGACAATGAATTAGTCAACACAATATGTCGTGTAAGTTTTGAGCTGAAGTTTTTGTTTTTGTATTTTGTAAAGTTACAACATGTTTTAGCTGAAGTTTTTGTTCTGTTTGTGATGAACTTCAGCATTCTAGTAGCTGAAGTTGTGTTCTGTATTTGCTGAACTTCAGCATGTTTTAGCTGAAATTTTGTTCTGTTTGTAAATAACTTCAGCATTTTAGTAGCTGAAGTTGTGTTCTGTATTTGCTGAACTTCAGAATTCTTTAGAACTGAAGTTTTGTTCTGTGTCTCTATACTAGAAGGTAACGATGGAGGTTAAAAGACATGCAAAAGAAGAAAGAAGCATGATCGCGAAAGAAGTTGTTGAGGAGTTTCAACGGGATGAGCGATCTGCTATTGTGGATAAGGTTTTGATAAAAGTTAAGGTAAGCTTATTTATAGAGAAGTCTTTTTTCTGCTAATGTTATCCAGATTAATCATTGTTAGTAATTATTTTATAGGAATATTTTGATGAGAAGTTTAAAAAGTTGTTTAAGATTGTCGACAAATCAAAAGGAATGGACGATGGCGATGCAGATTTTGATTTGATGAACTATCGACAATATGATAGGATGAACGACTCGTTCGAACCTTTATCGTATATTAATGTTTCTCATGATCCACTGCATAAAGTCGCAGATGAAAATGTAACAGGTGAGGAAGTGGCTCTTGAAGGCGATGGTCAAGTATTCCAGGAAGATCAATGTGTTGAAGAAAAAGTTGAAGAGGAATGTTCCAGTGTTGATAGACTGAGCAAAGATGGATATGATGAACAGTTATCAACCAAGAATGTAGGAAGCAAGAAAGGTGCAGATGATGAAGTTGTCGATACTGAAGAACATGCGCCGAGTTGTGCTTTGGGTAATGATATTACAAAAGGCAATGTGTGTGGCGATGGAGATCATGAACCTGTTGGTACTGAAGAACTGACATCGAGTGATTTGTGTACCACTATTGGGAAAGGCAATCCGTTTGCGGACACAATAGCTATTTGCCAAGAAATTTTAGGTGTATAGACACAGGAAGTTTTCACTACATGTATAAATAAATAAATAAATATATATATATATATATATATATATATATATATAGGTCATTGATTCCTCCCCCCTCTTTATAAATATGCAATGGAAGTTGAAAATAGTGGTGCTTCAATTGATACAACTCAAAAACTCTCTGATGATGCTGCATTGCATGAAGATAGAGTTGAGAAAATCCTTCCAGAGAATACTCCAATTCTCCTCGACGTTGCTGCACAATTGAATGAAGCTGGAGCTGCTGAGATCGACAAAGGCATGCAGTCTGGCGAAACCCCAGTGGAAGACAAACGTCAAGGTATTCTATAGATCACAAATTTATTACATTTGATCAAAGTATATATTTTCAGTTTGAAATTTTACATACTTTCTTTTCTTTTTTATGCTTTTTTGATGATTATACAGAAAGACTCAATGCAGCTGAAAAAGAAATTGGTGAGCTCATTCGGCTATATGAAAAAGGAGAAATACATCTATTCATACATGTTGGCTCACATACAGGTGTGAAGTATGTTTGTATTATTTTTAAAATTTAGTCAGTGTTATTTAGTATATTTTTTTGCATGAAGATATAGGCGTATCTGAAGGTAATGGAAGTGGATCCGTTGGAATGCAAACACCATTTGTGTCGCAACACTTAGACCAGGTAGTTATTTTCTGCAATTCGATTACAAGGTATTGTTTTGCCTAATGTGTGTTTTGTATCAGTTGTATTTATGTATATATTGTCCTTGCTTTTGCAGATCTCATCTGATGCATCACAACTTCTTCCAAATCCTAAGAGAAGGAAGATGTCCAGTTCTCCTAATGTTTTGTGTGACACTAGTGATATCCCTAACTTCAAGTTATGTTCATTTTCGCTGGGTAGTACAGAAGGGACTGGTTCAGAAGGTAATTCTTCTATTGTTGTTGTTGGTGAAGAGAGACAAGAACATCCTGAACAGCAGGGAGTTGGTCAAGTATCTACCACTATGGCTGTGCTGAACTGCAACAGTTAGTTGTGACGGAACAGCAGGAAGAGCAAGCAAAAAGAAAACCAGATAAAATAAGGAAAAGGATTCGTATAAAGAGTATTTGGTTGAAATCTCCTTACGTCATTCCTAAATAAAAGCGAAGGGGACAAGATTGGAAAGTAGGAAAGACTACACGAATGTGTCCCTTCTATTATGTTAATCAAGACAGTGCATTGATGCAAAGATTTATAGATTGGTTGAAGACGGATGCCAGTGAATATAATTCCAAGCCATTCAGATTAGCTTGAATTGATATTCCAAAGTCATTCTTTACCGAGCTTGTGGATCCTACCTCTGATCTTTCGGATGAAGTAAGTTATTAAGTTTGTTTTTTGAATTGGTTTTCAACTGTATTTCCCAAAACTTCAGCTTATTTTTGTTTTAATGTTTTTGTACTATAATTTGGTAAACTTCAGTTTTATACATGGTAAAACTGCTAAAGTTGTTTAGCTTATTTGCTAAAACTTCAGGCTAAACTTGCTAAAGTTTTTGACATGCAGTCTCTAATTTTTTTTTCTAAACTTTAAATCAAACATGCTGAAGTTTTTTAGGTTATTTCCTAACACTTCATACCGAATATGCTTAAATTTTTGTCATGCAGTTTGTACTTTTGTAATGAGTTTTTCTAAACTTCATACTTATGCATGCTGAAATTTTTTATTTCACATATTTTTTTTTGTTGTTGTTCGTTTGCAGCATATTGAAGTGGGCGTATATTTCTTGCGCAAAAAATATTGCTATCACCTTCCAAGTTATCCAAAATTAAGATGTGCAGTAATAAATTTAATTTTTGATCAGTATATGACTAAGTTGGCTAGTGTTCATCCTTCAGATGAATAGAAGGAGAAAATTAGAATAAGGAAGTAAAAGAGAATGGAGGAGAAAAAACTTGGAAGGGAAAAAGAGCAAATCAAAGAGAAAGAGGACTGCCAAAAAACAGGAATGTGAGGATTATGAAGAAGAAGAAGTGGAGATTGAGGATCTTACCGAGTTTACTTGGCTTATTAAAGAATCAACTGGTGAAAAGGTGGCCAACTACGTAAGAGGCATTGACCTTTCATGTGGTATCACATGGGCATCTGTCGAAAAAGTATTCTTTCCATTTCGACTTAAGCCAAGGTCGGGCCAGAGATCTACACATTACTTTTTTGGAATTCTGCACTTTAAAGATAAAACTATATATGTGTATGATTCCATGAGCAATACACCATATGAGCGTGCGGTTGAACATATCCAAAATTATGCCCGGTTGATCCCACACTGTCTCAAATTCTTGGACTTTGGCACACACAATAAAATTTATGGGGAAATTCCCGTGAAAAAATTTGCAATTAAGTGGATGAATACACCCTACAGGATAACAAGTGCGTGTTTGGCATATGTTTACCATGCATCCTATGTTTATTGTTTTTTCTTCTTGTGTTAACTATTCTTCAATTCTTTTTCATGTTCTTTTTGTAGTGTTGATTCTGGTATATTTGCTCTTAAGTTCCTTGATATGCGGTTGAAGCAAGAAGATATCTTCAAATTCAATCAAAGTCATGTGTTGATATTCAGGAGAGAATTGGTGCAAATCTTTGGGCTCATGGAAAGTGGAAACAAGATAGCGGTTATGAAACTCCAGAAGAGCAACTAGGACATGACTATGGAGAATATGAAGACACTCTATGTGAATTTTTTCGATAGAGAATAACTTGTAAATGAAAAATAATTTTTTTCTTTTGTTTTCAAGGATGCAAGTGAAAACAAAATTGGATTTGTGAATATACATTATTTTTTGTGAATTATATGATGTCTGTATTTTAAATTTTTGTTCTATTCGCGTTAATTAGTCTTTTAGTTGTCTTGGATTGTATCAAATACTTTTATCTCTTTTATCATGAACTTAAGTATATTTTTGTGAAAATTCAGCACGCTAAACTTCAGTATGAACTCAATAACTTCTTATTTAGGCTGAAGTTTTGGATAAAAAGTATCGACTGTAGGACAAAGAGTTCATTATCATATTTAGCATATTAGCATATTAGCATGAAGTTTTAAGTTCTGCAGTGTGAAGTGTTAGGAAATAAACAAAAAAATTTCAGCATATTCAGTCTGAAGTTTTAGTACATGAACTAAATAACTTCAGTATATTAGCACATGAACTAAATATTAGCATATTAGCATGAAGTTTGAAGTTCTGCATGTTTAGTGTGAAGTGTTAGGAAATGAACAAAAAACACTTCAGCATGTTCAGTCTGAAGTTTTAGCACATGAACTAAATAATATCAACATCTTTAGACTGAAGTTTTAGCACATGAACTAAATAACTTTAGCATATTAGCACATGAACTAAATATTAGCATATTAGCATGAAGTTTTAACTTGTGCATGTTTAGTGTGAAGTGTTAGGAAATGAACAAAACAACTTCAGCATGTTTAGTCTGAAGTTTTAGCACATGAACTAAATAACTTCAACATCTTTACACTGAAGTTTTAGCACATGAACTAAATAACTTCAGCATTTAGCACATGAACTAAATATTAGCATATTAGCATGAAGTTTTAACTTCTGCATGTTTAGTGTGAAGTGTTAGGAAATGAACAAAACAACTTCAGCATGTTTAGTCTGAAGTTTTAGCACATGAACTAAATAACTTCAGCATCTTTAGACTGAAGTTTTTATGGGAAACTCATTGCTAACCCTCAAAACTTCAACATGTTTTGGTATTTTTTTTAACTTGATACTTATCTTTTTTGCATTTACTAGCTACTTTTTGTCTTTTATCACCTACTTCATCTTACATTTAAATTTGTCTGACCATATAGTAAATGAGCTGAAAAGTTACTTTTGAATTTACAAATAATAAATGAAAAGTTTTCAGGCTGAAGTTATTTTTTTACTATAGAAAAAACCGTGGACTTAGTAGGCTGAAGTTACATTTCTTTTTCCATTTACCACCTGCTTGTTTTCTTTACCATCTACTTATCTTGTTACATTTAATTTCTCTGAACGTAAAACAGTAAATAGACCTGAAAAGTTACCTTTGTATTTATAGACATTAAATTGATTAGGTGCACTCTTTGGCTATATTAACAATCTATTCACTTGAAAATTTCATAGTCATCCATAGACTTCTATCATATCTCTTTAAATTTATATTCATCCTTAGCCTTTTAGCTTTTTAAAAACAATAATGCCTGGTGCTAGCAGAAGTAGGAAGGTTAAAATGGATGAACTTATGTAGAAGTGGGAGAATTTAAAGTCCGTTTAGAATAGTAACGTACCAACGGCTAATCTTATGCAGACGTGGGATCAAATAAAGGCTGATTGGGAAAGAATCAGACCACAGGTTTTTGCCGATGAACCATTCCAGAACAGGCTGAACCTCGAACGCAGTTATGAAGGTTATTCAACCTCGTTTGACTAGGTTGTCCGGCAGTTTGATTGTTCTAAGTTTCCCATCTGGGACGACTATGCCAAGCTGCAAAACAACTTGAAGAGTCTTCCTTATCTTATGGACAGAGTAATAGTTGAACAAAGTCAGTTGCGTGATGAATTCAATAAGTTGAAGTGTGATCTCATTGGACTTTGTGATCTTTCACCCGGGTATCCTATAGTTATCTCTGATTCGGATGATGATGTGATATATCAAGAAATTGAAGATTACTGTTCTGATGATGGTGATGATGCTTAGTTTTTTGTAATCCATTTTCTATGTTTTTCTTTTGTGTTTTTTGTTAATGTTTTTTATGGCTCTTCTTTTTGTTTTGTCAATGTTTTGATGATGGTAGTGTTTTGTTAATGTTTATGTTGTTATATAAATGAAAATCTTGTTATGTTTTTTTGTATAATTTTTTAAAATTTTGAAGCCTGCATTATGATTTTAATGTAATAACATAGTTTGTCAATATAAAACTTCATGCCTTATAAGATGAAGTTAGCAAATATAAGTTAGAAACTTGAACCTTTTTTATCTGAAGTTTATAGCTTTTGATAGTCACACTTTATAGGTTGTAGTTTTTTTTTGCATATATTTTCCCGTTAATAGGCAATCTTTTAAGAGGAGGACTTATTGTAACGACCCAACTTGTCGTTTTAAGAATTTATGCCCCGTTCAGTGACTTAAACTCTCGAGCAGCTTCGTAATATGTATTATGACCCGCGAGTGTGGTCGAGTTTGATTTTCGGAAGATTCGAAATTTAATTAAAAGAACAATTCTTATTTTTGAAGCTTAAATAAAAGAAAATTGACCGGAGATTTGACTTATGTCTAAACTACCTCGGATTCGAATTTTCATGATGTCAATAGCTCCATATGGTGATTTTGGACTTAGGAGCGTGTCCGAAAAATTATTTGGAGGTCCATAATGGAATTAAGCTTGAAATGCCGAAAGTTGAATTTTTGGAAAGTTTAACGGGGGGTGACTTTTTGATATCGAGGTCGGAATTCGATTCTGAAAATTGGAATAGCTTCGTTATGTCATTTATGACTTGTGTGTAAAATTTGAAGTCATTCCGGATTGATTTGATGTATTTCCGCACAAGATATAGAATTTGAAAGTTAAAAGTTTATTAGGCTTGAATTGAGGTGTGATTCGTGATTTTAGCATTGTTTGATGTGATTCGAGGCTTCGACTAAGTTCGTATGATGTTTTAGGACTTGTCGGTATATTTGGTTGAGGTCCCGAGGGGCTCGGGTGAGTTTCGGGGTGGTTTCGGACCACTTCTAGACCATTTTTGATTGCTAGTATCTGCCTACAGAGGTGTGCATCGCGATCGCGAACTTTTGGTCGCGTTCGTGAAGAGCAAAC
The DNA here is from genome assembly GCA_000715115.1 of Nicotiana otophora. Lineage (NCBI taxonomy): Eukaryota > Viridiplantae > Streptophyta > Magnoliopsida > Solanales > Solanaceae > Nicotiana > Nicotiana otophora. The sequence goes on from AWOL01S0008691.1 coordinate 95,702, forward strand.
AGCAGTTTGGGGCTTTGTGAATCGCGATCACGTAGAACAAATCTCTGTTGCACTGACCCGACTTTGGAAGTATATATCTCGCAATATATAAGGAATTTGGAGATGATCTAAAGTGAAAGTTGTAGCCCTTGATATCTAGTTTTCAGAAAAGTAAACCATTTTTCATTTGGAGTTGTGTACAAAAAGTTATGGTAGACATACTATAGGCTGTCTGGGAAGAGTTTGGAAATCTCTGTTGCATAGGCCTGACTTTGGAAGCTTATATCTAGAAATATATAAGGAATTGGGAGATGAGCAACAAATAAAAGTTATAGCCCTTGGTGTCTAGTTTTCATAAATTTAAACCATTTATAATTTGAATTTTTGTACAAAAGTTATAGCCCTTGGGGGAGTTTGTTCTTCGCGATCGTGATTGGTTTTCCGCGATCGCGAAGAGCAATTTTGGGGCTGAAAATTTTTGTTCTTCGCGATCGCAAAGCATTGTCCGCGATCGCGAAGAGTAAATACCTTGGCAGTAGCTATATTTCGAGGTTTCAGCTATTTTTGTCATATTTGAAGTTATGGAGCTCGGATTGAAGCGATTCATTAGGAGATTTTCACCATATGGATTAGGGTAAGTGTTCTATATCCTAAAATGTTTATATTTCATGAATCTATAATTATATTCATCGTTTAATTCGGATTTTAATGGAAGAAATCAAGATTTTTGTAAAATCTTCCAAAAATGAAAATTTAAGATTTGGAGGTCGAGTTGTTATTGGATTTCAATAAAATTGGTATGGTTGAACTCGTATCGGAATGGGTGTTCGGATTTCATGAAAATAGTCCAGCGTTGACTTTTGTTGACTTTTTGGAATAAATTTTTAAGTCGGCATATTATTATCTGGAATTGTTTTCGACGAATTTTAATGGAGTTATACAATTAATTTGGATAGATTTGAGCTGTCCGGAGGTCAATTCAAGAAAGAAGACCATTTTGGAATATCGGCCTAACTTTAAAAAGGTAAGTGTCTTGCTTAACCTCGAGTGGGGGAATTACCCCTTAGGCATTGAGTCTTATGTGCCATTTGTGAAATGTGAAAAGCCGTATACGCGAGGTGACGAGTACGTACTCGGGCTTATACGTGCAAAATTCATTGAATTAAAGTCTTAGGCCTTATTGTATAGTAAATTGAAAAATTGTGGAAAACTATTAAATCATCTGTTTGCCATGCCTAAATCCTTATTGTTGAATTTGTTTTTATATGATAATTTGATGTGATTGTTACTTGAAATATTTATGAAATTTCGTGAGTATTGTTGGTTTAATATTTCTTGAAAATTAATTCCAATATGAATTTTCTTATGCAAATAATTAATTTAAGCGAGCTTAAGAATAAGTGTTAATATAATTATTTAAATTTGCATTAATGAAGGTTTTGCTTTATGCTGAGTAATTTCTATCTCTATTGATTGTTTTTGGGTATTATATACATTGTGTGGAGGCTTGGGCTATTTATTGTGAAATTAATTGATTTTTGTTATATCTTTGAAATTTGGTTGTAGCCATTGGGAAAATTGTGATATGAATTGATTTAATTATGTTGTCGTGTTAATTTTCCGTGTACATTATTGTGTTGTGTGAGTTGTTATTTTGGGGAGATAAGGGTGGCATTTTACCATTGATATTATGTGGATATAAGGGTGGCATTTCACTGTTGTTGTGGTTGTTAGAATATTGTCTGGGCGGAGCGATAAAGGTGGTTATATGAGCGATAAGGGTGGCTATTGATATTGTCTGGGCGGAGCGATAAGGGTGGCTATAGGAGTGATAAGGGTGGCAATAGGAGCGATAATGGTGGCTATTATCATGGATGATATGTAATGATGTGGGGTTGTGGTGTTGATAATTTTCATGTGATGTTGTGATTTTCTTGTGTTTACTTTTATACCTTGTGCAATTTGTCTTGTTATTGGTAAATTAATAACAATCTGATTTATGTTGAAATTGAGAGCTTGTAGCTATTGCCAGGTAGATTATAAATTGAAATGTGGGCACGAGGTGTCGTGAGTAAATAATGAGAATATTTGGCACGTGAATTGTCCGTGCAGTTGTGATATGAAATGTGGGCACGAGGTGCTGTGATAAAATGATGATGATAATTGACACGTGAATTATTCGTGCAGTTGTGATATGATTTAACTATAGGCACGAGGTGCCGTGAAAATATGAAAATGAGCTGAGACCCGTATTTACGAAAAATATGAAAATGGGTTGAGACCCGTATTTTTTTATGATTATAAAATGAGGTATCACATGGTGACTTTTTAATTGAAAGAATTATATTCAAAATATTTATTTGGAAGAATATTTATTCAAAAAGAATTATATGAAAGAATTGTATTTGAAAGATAATTATTTGAAAAAATTATATTTGAAAAGATTTATTGAAAGAATTATATTTAAAAAATAATTATTTGAGAAAACTACATTTGAAAGAGAGTTATTTGGAAGAATATTTATTCAAAAAGAATTATATGAAAGAATTGTATTTGAAAGATAATTATTTGAAAAAATTATATTTGAAAAGATTTATTGAAAGAATTATATTTAAAAAATAATTATTTGAGAAAACTACATTTGAAAGAGAGTTATTTGGAAGAATTTTATATGAATGATATTTATTTGAAAAACTTGAATTAATTGGGGGTACATGTATTATTAATTATTGAGTGATGTTTATGGTATTCTTGTTGTCTTGTTGTACATACCACTGGTTGTTTTATCCTGCCCTTATTGCTATCTGTTTCCTAGTATTTTTGTATATTATATTGCACAGGTTATTAGACTAGTGAGTGTCTTGACTGTACCTCGTCTCTACTCCATTGAGGTTAGTCTTGATACTTACCAGGTACCGATCGTGGTGTACTTATACTACACTTCTACACATTTTTGTGCAGAGCCAGGTATTGAAGATAACGGAATTGAGCAGAGTTAAAGCAGGATCATAAGGATTCAAGGTAGAGCTGCTTGGTCGTCGCAGTCCCTTGGAGTCTTTTCATTTCATTGTACTGTTAACTTGTAATCAAACAGTATTGTATATTCGATCCTCGTGATCATTCTATGTATTTAGTTAGAGTCTGTGACTCAGTACTACCAGTCTTGGGATGTTGTATATTGTAATTATTTCAGTTGTTAGTTTCAAAAAAAATGGCTTCAAAAATGTAATAAAAATTGGCTTACCTAGTCTTAGAGACTAGGTGCCATTACGACTCCGGTAGTGGGCTTTTGGGTCGTGACACTTATATATGCGGAATATTTTTTGTTCATTTCATAAAATATCACACAAAACATGCTTAAGTTTTATTCAGCAGCCTGCAATTTTTGGAATGATTTTTTCCAAACTTCAGAGAGAATATGAATTTTTGGAATGATTTTTTCTAAACTTCAGAGAGAATATGCTGAAGTTATTTAGTTAATTTTCTAAAACTTCAGTCTAAATATGCTGAAGTTTTATTATACATATATTTTTTTTGTATGTGTGTGTGTGTGTGTTAAAGATATGTATTTCACTTACAGTTTTTTCTTGCTGAAATCATTGCGTACTTTTAAAAAATGCAACCAAACTTTTAAGCCGCGCAACAAAATGAGTGGTTTGTACTTCAAGCAATATATAAAAGAGTATTTCTCAATCCAAGAGCTTATTTTTTTTATTTCTACGAAAACAATCATATTTCACATATATCATTCAATAATGAAAGTGTAAATTCAGACCAAGGATTATTGAACGTTGGAGTATTTTTCAGCGTGTTTCTTGGAATATGGATGAGGTGCTAGAGAAGACAAGCAAGTTGTTCTGTTATGACCAATTTGTTCACAACGACTGCATTTGGTAGACTTCAATGGTACTGATTCAGTCGCAGGGATATGCCTCTTCTTTTGTCTTCTTCCTTGTAAAATCTCTACATCACGAGGTTTTGTGATTTTAGATTCTACATTTTGTGGAATATCCCATGAATTTTGATATGCCACAGTATTCACATGTCCTTCGTATGTTTTGAACCATGTTTCCCTTGAATACCATTTTGAGCAGTAATCAGATTTCTGCAAATATCTCTTATTAATAGCAGCAATTGCGTGTGGACAGGGCAATTCATCAAGTTGGAATTCCAAGCAGTCACAAGTTCTCTACTTTAAGTCCACAATGAATTCCATTCCTTCACTATTTATTCTAAACAACATTGAATCAAGGTTGAACACCTAATAAGGAATAAAAAAGTAAAAAAAACTATATTAGTGTATTATTGCTTCAAAAATAAAAAGCATGAAGTTTTTTATATGTAATTAGTAAATCACTGCAGCAAATATAAAAAGCTGAAGTGATTATGCATTAGTTAATTACTTCAGAGAAAATACGTTGAAGTAAATTCTGAAGTTAATAAATATACTCACAAACATTTTGCAAGCCAAGTCCATCTTCTTATTCATCTCTTCTTTTGCCCATATTGATACTTTGTGAAAAGTTTCATGTGCTTTTTTTCTCCGTTCATAAAATCACTCTCCCAACTTTTCTTGGATTAAAACTAACATTCTTAAAATAGACATCTCTCTTGTTTTTAGTAACACGGAATTCATTGATTCTACCATGTTTGTTGTCAGTATGTCATAACGTCATCGTGGGAACCACGATCGAGCCCATCTCTCTGGCGGCTCTTCCATTATGTAATTGTATGTTTTCTTGTCAACGTTTTTGATTTGGGACATTAACTGATTAATATCTTCACATTTGTATGACCTTGCAGCACTTTGAAAAAGATTTATTACCGTGGATTTTGCATGTCTTTGCTTTAAATTTTTCTCAAAGTGATAGAGGCAGATACCATGGTGAGCTTCAGGATAAACTTTTCTAATCCCATTTGCGATCGATTGGTTTCTATCTGATAAGAAAACCAGTTCATGACGGACTTGAATTGCTTTTCTCATTTCCCTGAAGAACCAAATGTATGCATCATTGTTTTCTGAATCTGCTACACTAAAAGATAGAGGAAAGATTTGATTGCTTGCATCCTTTGATACAGTAACAAATAGAACGCCACGATATTTTGACTTTAAAAACGTTGCATCTACTGCAATCACGGCTCTACAGTAGCACCAACCAGCTATTGATGTCGCAGGAGCAAAGAACATGTAAGCAAATCTGTACAGTGAAACACAAAAAAACAAATCATAAGGTGTGAAGTTTTTCATATAGGAACATTTGAAACTTCAGGCTGTTGGTTAGTATTGTTTTGCTTACCGATTCTGTGATGACCCAAAATGTCATCTTTAAATTTAATAATTAATTATCTATTCTAAGATCTCTAAAAGTACAATTTATTATTCTTCGACTTGCGTGCCCAATCCGTAAAATTTTATGGAAAGTTTTTATGTGAAAAATGGATTTAAAATATGGATTAGAGCTTTAAAACTCAATTGAGTTGACTTTGGTCAACATTTTAAGAAAACGGACTCGGATCAGTGTTTTGACAGTTTCGGTAGGTCCGTATCGTAATTTGGGACTTGGGCGTATGCCCAGAATCAAATTCTGAGGTCCCTAGCCCGAGATATGGAATTTCTAAGAAAAATTAAAATGTTTAAGTTTAAATAGTGACCGGATGTCTAATTATGTGAAAACGAGCCCGGAATAGAATTTTGATGATTCCAATAGCTCCGTATGGTGATTTTGGACTTAGAAGCGTGTTCGGAATTTTATTTGGAAGTCCGTAGTTAAAGTAAGCTTGAAATGGCTAAAAATAAGAATTTAAGTTTGGAAGTTTGACCGATGAGTTGACTTTTTGATACCGGAGTCGGAATCCAGTTCCGAAAATTTTCATAGCTCCGTTATGTCATTTATGACTTGTGTGTAAAATTTGAGGTCAATCGGAGTTGATTTGATAGGTTCCGACATCGAATGTAGAAGTTGAAAACTCTTAGTTTCATTAAGCATGAATTGGGGTATGATTCATGGTTTTAGCATTGTTTGATATGATTTGGAGGTTTGACTAAGTTTGTATGATGTTTTAGGACTTGTTGGTATACTTGGTTGAGGTCTCGAGGGCCTCGGGTGAGTGTCGGATGGTTAACGGATCAAAAATTGGACTTAAAAGCTGCTGCAGTGTTTCCTCTTCTGTTGGATAATCTGAGTTGATATCGAGCCCACGTATCGAGCCCAGGGCTGACGAGGCTCAGGCTCGAGCTTTAGATCGAAGCCACGATCGAAGGTCCAGCTCGAGGACATGATCGAAGGTAAGGCTCGAGGGCTAGGATCGAGACCCATGCTCGATGCCCTGATCGAAGGCCCATGCTCGATGCCCTGATCGAAGGCACATGCTCGATGCCCTGATTGAAGGCGCAACCTCGATGTCCTGATCGAAGGTAGGCCATGACCGAGGTCCAGGCTTGAGCCTGTGATCGAAGCCGCGATCGAGGCCCAGTTCGAGGACCAGTTCCGAAGGCTGCTGGGCAGTTTTATAAAAAGAGGGCATTCGTCCCATTTGCCATTTTTGACGAACTTGAGCTTGAGCAGAGGCGACTTTTGGCAGATTTTCAAGGGAAAAACATTGGGGTAAGTGATTCTAACTCGGATTTGGTCTACATATACAAGTATATCATTGTTTTCACCATAAATTAGTGTTTTGAGATT
>AWOL01S0008693.1:1390-18740 GCA_000715115.1 Nicotiana otophora
TTAATACGCGTTGTACTCTTTTTCCCTTACAAGGTTTTGTCCCACTGGGTTTTCCTTGTAAGGTTTTTAATGAGGCAACCAAAAGGCGTATTTCTAAACGTGTGTACTCTTTTTCCTTCACTAGAATTTTTTTTCCCATAGGGTTTTTTCCTAATAAGGTTTTAACGAGGCACATTATCTATGGACATCCAAGGGGGGGTGTTATAAGAAAAATCAAATTATGGTGGATGCCTACTTTTCCTTCATGATCTTCTCAAATGCTTAATGACATATTCAATGACATATTTTTCTTCATTTTTTATGCCTATATAAAGGCCTTGTAATAGATAAGAAAATACACACAATTGAAGAAGAAAATCTTTTCCTTCTCTCTATCTCCATTTCTTGTTCATGTTTTACTAAATTGCTTTTATTTCATAACAACATTTCTTATTCATGTTTTACTAAATTGCTTTTATTTTATAACAAGTATAAAGTTTTGGCATACCTGACAAAAAAGTTATTTGGATTATTTGAACTAAAATAATAATATATTAATGTTAAACAAACATCTTCGCCAGGAATAATCTTTATTTTGTGTGTGTATCTATTATGTCTCTTTTGTTATTCTTGCTGTATACTCAATTTATGTATTGGTGTTTGGTTGTATATAGTTTAAAAGAAAAGAAAGAAAAAAGACTTTTAAACAAGCTATAGGCATTTATAATTTAAACAAGCTTTACATGACACGAAACCGGAATAATAAGGGTCCCAAAGAAAATATTAAGTATCGGGTGAGAAACCAAAAAACATAAGTATCTAAATAAAATATTGATTGGTTACATACATTAACCGTGTAAAAAAATAAATTATTAGTATTATTTAGCTTATTTACTTTTATCAGATTGCACGTTAATGTTTTGTCACATAAATTTGTATGTTATTTAATAAAAATAATTTGATTGTATAAATATTTTTTATATATAAATGGCTCATAGATTGGTTGCAAACTGTTGTGGCTGGTATTAAAGATTGAAATTTCCCCAGCTCAATGAACAATCTAAATCTTGGTGTTTAATCGGACATTTCCTGCCCCTATAAGTTACGTGAAAAAATATCCGAGTAGAAATAACACCAGGTAGCCACTTTAAAGAAATAGTATTTAGGAATTAGTCAATACGTCTTGAATTTTAATTTTTCAATTCAATTTTTAGGACAAAAATGTCCTGAAGTTAAGATTTTTAGTTTAAAACTTCAGGACAAAATAAGTACTGGTTAATCTCTAAATAGATCCTTGAAAATGGCTATATGTGCACTTGCCCCTCTTTGTTAAGTAGTACTATTATTATTTGAAGAATTAACGAGATCTCTTGTTGATCATATTTTTAAAAATATTATTTTAAATTATTAACTATTTGTGAATTATGTTACTGTGTACGTGTCTTTTTCTTCTGGTTTAATACGTGCTGTTGAAATTCACAAATTTTATTTTATAAACATGGAAATCCTATATTTGAATCCACACCAAAAATAAAATAGTTTGACTTTTATCCTCAATATCTCGCCACATCAAATGGAACTAGGAAGCAACTGAAAATTTGACAAAGAACAAAATAAGATTGAGAAGAGAGACATGTAAGATTTATAAAATACTACTAGTAAAATTTTGAAATATAGAATTAGGAGAGCAACTTGGATGAATTGCTCATTTATAAATTATAACTTTGTGCTATCCTAAAAAAAATATTTAATTTTCAACACGGAGGGTGTTCTCTGACTAACATCCATCAAATAATTGATTATGGGAGAATCATTTATAATATTCAATTTTGAAAGGAGAGGGTAGTTGTAAACTAGTAGTAGTTTTAGTTATAAAGTCAGGTATCAGAAGTATATATACTCGTTGTAAGTAACATAATGTAGAATTTTCTTTCTTCTTCTAGTTATCAAGGTTGTCGGAAAGTCAAAAATTTAATGACCATTTGGACAAATCTATATGTTATGTCATATGTGCCATAAAATTGCCTACGAACTCCTGCCTGCATCTCACGTTATAACAGGAATAGGCCCCAGTATGGCAACGCCAACATTAACATATGACAAAATCACGAAATTTAACACCAACTTATGTGAGGGTCATGATTAAGTGATGAAATATAATATAGTAGTAATAATTGATCATGGTTGGTGATAAAGTGCATATGGAAAACACAGGTCAAGACACAAACGATGAATTGCAAATTGTCTCTGACCAAGCTTATCCAAATTCCAAACATCACTATATTTGAAAATGAATTAATAGCTCTCTAACATGATAACTTGATCGTACTATCTTCGTACGAGAGCACAGGTCTCAAGTTTGTAACTAAAACAAAGATGATTGATAAAAAAGAAAGATTCATAAAGCCGATTCCAACTTGTTTTGAACTGGAATATAGCTGATAGATTAATAAGTTATAAACTACAGTAGTTACAACCAATTACACAGTTGCTCATTCCAGTATCCAAGTTGAAGCGGTTTAAGAGTAACCCTAAATAATCCATCAACTGATAGTTACAAAACCAGGATGATGGAGTCGTATTACTTCAGTTTGCACTATCTTAAGCAACAGAGTAGTTGGTTAGTGTAAAGCCGAACATAAATTAGCTAATCCAGATACACAATTAGGTTACATGCAACAATATCCAGATCATATATCTGGAAGGAGAAATAAACTGTTCAGGGCCCTCCAAAATCCCAAAAGCTTCAACTGGTTCATGACTTCACAGTATGACCTACTTCATGTCACATTCCACTTGAGTTTCACCATCTGCAAAAGTATCCTGTTTAACACATTTTCTCACAAGAAAGAAAAAGAGAAATGATTTAAACCTCAAGGAAAGGCCTTACTCTTAAGATACACCGCTAGATTTGCCTGGGCATCAGCTTCAGTGTTGAATTCCTAAGATATTAAACAAGTACACCTCAGAATGGAATGAAACATGGGTATAACAATAACCTGAAGATTATTTTTTTATGCAGTGTGTATGAATAAACGCTGATGACTCATGTCGAGCATTGCAAAAGTCAAAATCTATGCTTAGGGCGCATGCATTCACATCCGCAAACAGATTAATGGAATCATTTTCAAATGGAACAATAGCAACAGAAAAGAAAATGTTTATTGCATAAATCGAACACGACCTCCCAGTACCCACTGCTTGCACCTCTTTCATTTCAGTCCTTTTCAGCAGATTATACCACTCATAAATTCAGAAATATCATGCAGCACATATCCAAGTCCTCAGCACATCATATTTCAACTAAACACTCTTTTCAAGCAAGAAGCTTAGAATTAGTAAATATAGTAAGAGTTGTCCATACTCTTTCTATATGGCTGATCTGGAAAGACATAAACTGATCTTTAAGCTCTTTGACGATCTTGCACAGTTCTGCCATGTTTTGGTTCTTACATTTCCAGATTCCCTGAGTCTGTTACATGATAAAATTAAAAAAGTATAAGTAATTGGTGACAGCCGATCATGACCAACAAGTAGATCTAGTTAAAAAATAAACGTCAATGAACTGGGAAATTAATAAAATCTAATTGAAAAAAATAAGGCAGGCATAGTGAAGAATAACTTGATCTCGGTGTAAGTTAGGAAGCACATGGGTCAGATAACATTCCAAAAAAGCAAGGCCGAACATAACCCATTATTTCATGAAAATCCCTTTATCCACCATTTCAGTTAAACTTGATATGGCTGATGGTTTAGTTAATGCCTTAACGGTCCAAGATCCTAACCCATAATTTCAGTTAACTAGTTATGTTATGCCTCAATGCATCTTAAATCTTATAGGAATTTACAATCACTCCCAAACATGTTACAGTTACACTCTTCTTCTTTTCTCTTTTTGTTAAGTCCTGTTACAGTTAATCATTTACGATGCAATATTATAATAATATTCAGACTAGAATAATAACAACAATAATAGAGAAAGTAAGCTTCCTAAACTAACTGTAAAACTACATTCTCTTTTCCCGCTTTCACATTAGGGAGTCATCGCAAAACAATGTGTGTCCCACAGTGCTCCGCTGAAGCTGCTCATTCTTCCACTTCATTTTCTCGTGTTGTCCTGTTGGTGATTATCTTTGTTCCTAGTGGTTTATTTTCTTCATTACCTGACAATATAGGTGTTGAATGCATTTCCCAACGTTCATAAGAGACCATCTTCATACTTTATAGGTTACCTTGAGACTTCATGAACAAGATTTCTCATTGCACTCGGCTCCTTATTGTACTTTCGGGTAATTCTAAAACCAAGTACCTTTTACTAGCCTTTCAGCCTTAAAACAGTTAATTGTCTTCACTTTAGAAAGAATAAAATCGCATGAACAATTACTATGCCGTCGTTAAGCTATATTTTTAAAGAAAGCTTATCAAAAAGGGGCACGCTATATCATATATCTATATAAATGGATAGATGGATTCACACCTAAGATCTTTCTTCAGATAGTAGGGGTATCCACCCCTGTGGCCATGTTCTATTTGGAGGAATAAAAAAAAATAGTCCTTCGAAGAGATGTCTACAGAAGAAAGATTAACCTGCATGCAGACAAGTTTTGAGTCTCCTTGAACTCGAATGTGTTTAAAACCTTTCTCAAGTGCATATTTCAGGCCTAAGATTACACCTCTGTATTCAGCAACATTATTAGTTGCAACACCCAAACCTTCACGCAGCCGGAAAACCTAGAAACAAGAGAATTAAAAGTCGAAAAACTATAAATTTGTAATGAGAAAGTGATATCTTCGAACCAGAAAAGGGAGCATACCATACTTCCATCTGCTGCTCGCAGAACAGCCCCTGCACCAGCTAGTCCAGGGTTTCCCTTTGAAGCACCATCAAACTCAAGAATGCATGTAAGCTGCATGTCGGGGAACTGATGCTATCAGTTAAAGAGGTATTCCAAGAAGCTTTATCAAAGCACATAAAGATACTAACACGTACAAGAACACGGATGTTCATATCATTAAGAGTAAGACAATTTACATAACTCCTTTTGGCAGCAAGGAAAATCGATTTATTACCTTATCCATATCTTTAGAAGATAATGCTCTGTCATTTGGAACTTAAGCGCAAATAGGATTTAGTCGCTTTCAAAGATTAAAAGTAATATAATGTACTCACTCCGTTCACGTTTATGTGAACCTATTTCCTTTTTGGTCCATTCCAAAAAGAATGACCCCTTTCTAAATTTGGAAACAATTTTGCTTAAACTTAGAATTCTACCCTTAATGAGAAGTTTTTATAACCACACAAATACTCTGGGGCCCTTTTTGACTTGTTTAGGACCACAAATTCTAAAAAAGTCTTCATTTTTTCTTAAACTCCGTGCCCAATCAAACAGGTTCACATAAATTGGAACGGAAGGAGTAGCTTATAACAGAAGTCCAAAGAAAATATTTGTTTTAAAAACAAGGAGTTCCTTGAAGTGGAGTTCTACACGCGAATCATGTGATTGTGCTGCAATGAAGGACATATTTCGCATAGAGAAGGGAACTCTCTCTCATTTATTTAGTTAAGGAGTTAACCTCCAGGCCAAATTACTCATCCATAAGCATATATTCTCCTCACATACTGTCACTGAATTGTCTCACCTATCCTGACATCAAAATTCAAAGACAAACATAACTTCCATCATCCAATAAGAACTAGATATTTTAGTACTTGCACTGAGGCAATGCCGTAATCAATAGCCGCTTAACAATTAATGGGACTCATAAAAAGAGCTGGCAGGAACTAGTAACTGGACAATGTTTATGTATTTTCATTAGTCGCTGCGACGGAAAGGTTTCTCTATTTCAAGCAACACCACCATTATACAAGAATATAGGGAAAGTGTGGCAGAAGAGTACCCTGAATAAATAGAACATGTCATGAGTAACCAAGCAGTCCTCAAAGCCAAACTTTCATGCATTCACTTGACATATTGAACAAATACTAAAAACCTTGATCTATGTTAAGAAGAAATTGTACACTGAAACCAGAAAAGATGTAGCTACAAAAATAATTGGCTATAAAAAGAAACTTACACAATAAGTAGATATTGGGGGATCTTCAAGGAAATTGTCCAATTTGGCATGCTTTTGCTGAGCAGCAGCTGAAAAAGAAGCTGATGGAACCACGGCTAACTGAATGAAAGACAGCATACTTTAACCTCTTTGAAACAAAAAAATATCAAGTAAACTTCCAAAATATACACAGAAACACATAGAATCTTCATGTATTCAATTACTGATAAAAACAATTTTGTTTCCATCCCATAAGGTATTCAAAGACATTAACCACGAGCATCACTGCACTCATCTGGCTTAAATTCTTCAACAGGTAAAGCCTTTTTCTTATATAGTAGTCTAAAGTTTTAATTTTTATACCAAAAATTAGAGGAATCATGAAATTTTCATTAGCCCAAGCCCCGATTAACTAGAACTTCCGTATAGCATGTATGAGAGTTGAGTTCCGATGATATCAAAAACTCATTATCAGACTAAAAGCAACTAATGCTAACTATAAAGTTGTTACAAGATGCTCTACAGGCTGCAGACAAATTTAAGTGAGCATTTCCCATTCTGGTGGGTATAAACCTCATTCTAGACCTCTCAGTGGACCATCTCAAATGCATTTCACTAAAACACAACAGCTAGAGAATACACAAGTAAATCTAATTATCGCCATCCTATCCTACCACAAAACGTTTTAAAGTGACCAATATGAAATACCTTTTTGATGACAGAAGCTGGGTGACTGGGTCTTAAAAAGAGAAAGTGGTTGTGAAAGTTCAGTTCAATGAAGTATTTCCCAAACAATAAACAAAAGAGTAACCTGGATAGACAATTCAAGATCTTACCTGCATACTCTTTTCCTGATAATTCTTCCCAATGGGTTTATCTTTGGAAGAACCTGGTTGCTACAAAATAAGTAGATTCATAATTTCAGTTGCATGACATAATATTTGATGTAAATTGTAGCAGTTGCAGGACAAGTAGATACTTTCTTCAAATACATGATCCATAATACACCAAATATAGCTAAAACAGACCAAAAGATCTGAGGCCTCCATATAAGTGCAATATATAAAAGCCGCATTGTGTAAAATATGTCGTGATCATCTAGTGGCCAAAAGAACATAGATTGTGGGATATAATTACATGATGTCAATTGACAAAATAAGAAAAAATAACACCTCCATTAGTAATAGAACCTAATTTGATATTCATTCAAAGCCTGGGTATCTGAAACATACAGCTATAACCAGACTTTTATCAACTTAACATAATACTTGTAGAAAGGAAGATGTGCGGCGAGGAATATACATCTTTAGATGTAGAAAGCAAATAGTGTAATCATACCAATGGGTTGCCTTTTACATAGTTGAAACATCAAAAGACCACACAGTTTGACCTAGCAGAAATGATAGGTTAAGATAATCTATTATGGGGTCTTTGTTGAGACCTCAGATCGATTCTGGATTCATTCAATAAAGAAAAATGGAAAATAATCATGCATCAGTTAAGGCCTATAGCACCCTAAAATGTGTCTACACTCTACAGAATAATGTGAAAGGATAGATTACAAAACTAATAACTGGCATCTAGACAGGTGGAATAAGATAGCAAATTTGGTATTGGTACAATCCTTATTAACCAAAACTTGACCCAACCATCACCAGTTAAATGAGAGACAATAATCATAAATAAGAATGAGGACATGAACTTTCTGAGAAGTTGATACATGAACAACAAGATCAGAGAAGCAGTACACATTCTTTGAGTTATAAACCTATAATGATAAGAGATGATAACCTATGCTGCCAACTCAAACTATTCAAGTGAGCAAGTGGGCATATAACGGTCTAACATTACATAATGAACTGGCAAAGGTAGTCAAATAACAGGTCAAGGATTATTTCTAACCCGAAAAGGACAGGGGACAAGTATGCCAAAAAGATCATCTCGGACGTCGCTGGAATCAATAGAATACATTGCATTTTTAAGTCCGTGTGAGGCAAGATACTCTTCGGATTCTTTAGCCAGGCGATACCCTTTAAAAACACTTATGACAGGTTCACCAACCTGAAATGAACGAAAATAAGTCAAATGATATTGAAAGAAAACCCATAAAAAGATAATATTTCATCAGTAAACAATATGGGGTTAGGAGTATGGGGATCAAGACATCTATCTTAGGTGTGAACTAAGTTTTAATTGATTATATACATATTTAAAACCTTCATAAAAATACTATAAATCATACGAGTAATTTCTTTCCAGCAAAAACTTTATAAAACTGTTTTGAAACGTAGTAAAAAATAAAATTGAATGAAATTAAACAATAGTTGTGCATTCTTTCTGGGACAGGCGAAGTAATAATAAATAGAAAATTTGCACTCGCGGATAAATACCATTGGAGAAAACATGCTTTTAGCAATTAACTTGACATGCTCAAGGGCTGAGCTACTTGGACTGCAGAAGGTAGAAAAAACTTACACAAGATCGGAGAAGTGCTTGGAGATCGCTCAAGCTCTTATAAACCCCAATGACGTCCCCCTTACGAACAACATAAAAAGCATCCTTTTCATCTCCCATTGACGCTTCAACTACAACCCTCTTACTTCAATGTGCAAGTTACTCTACCACTCTACTGAGAATATACAACCAAGTAAAAAAAAAACAAAAATTCCATAAGCAAAGAACCATTTCGCGACTGAATAAACAATGTTTTACTTACAGATTAGCTATATGTATGAACAAATGGATGAATTTCAGCATAGCCAGATCAAATATTTTAAGCAGAGTACCACCCATCACTACTACTTTGTGACAATACTTTCAAGTTAAAATGAAAAATATAAAATCAAATTATAGAAAGTCATCATTTTTTTAGGACAGACTAAAAAGGAAAAAGTATATTATAAATTGGGACGAGAGAGTAATTTCTTAAAAATGTTCAACATTTCAACTTATGGAGTATAATTTAAGGCGAAGACAGTGGATGCATCATACAGCTGCATCCGCCCATGTAATTTACTACTCATAAATTACTCTTAATGATCATTTAATTCAGCAGACTGTAATAAAGAAAACCCTAGAGAATGGAGAAAGGTATTGAAAGCAAAGATGAATTAGTAGAATCTTACCGAACAGAGAGCGGAGAATGATACTAGGGAGAACTCCGTGCCGAGTGGTAATGGAGGATCTTAAGGAAAGAAAAAGAAGGGAATTTGTGTGTTGTACTTTTGGCTATCATAAGTGCACTTTCAGTTTTGACAGTGAACTGTAACATCGGAGGTGACTTGTCGAAACACGAAATACAGAAACCGGAGCCATTTTTTGGGCTTGTTGGCGGGAAAACTTTGTGGGCTCTCCAATTCGGATGGTTTTTCGGCCCATCGGACTTGCTCAAGTATGTGATTGTAAAAGTCAATTCGTTGCCTCTCTTTTAGTTCATGCAATTAGGATGCTTAGCGGGCGGATCGGGCGAATAATTAAATTTAACGGTTTAACTTATCGGTTATCGAATTATAAATGTAGTAATTCGTTAGTCATCTAATGAGATAACGGGGCGGATTAATATCAGATTAATGATTATCGGACGGTTACTAGGCGGTTTATCGGCTAAATCAAATTAAAAAAATTTGAACAGTCCTAGTCTTGTGAATACCAAACGGCCAAACCCGATAAAGTGACTACTGACTCGACTATAAGTTCCATCCCCTTTTAGTTTACCAGGCTTGTTAACATCTATTATTGCATGATAGAATCTGTTAACATTTTGTAATTTGTACTGCACTTATTATAAGTATTTCTTTTGGTTGCAAAGTTATCATATTTCATATCAAACAAAAAAGGGAAAGATCGAAAACTGGTCAAACTGACTGAAAATTTATATACAATCGGAATCCCCTACACCTACAAAACTTGACTGGAAAATTGAAGGCATTTTCAGGTTTATTTTATGATAATACTCATGTAATTTTTGTTGATAGCATATAAAAGTGTAAATATAATATTTTTTAACAGGTTAACGGTTTACCCGATAAGAAAATTAAGTAATCCGCCCCTAAACTGTTAAGTCGTTAATTATAAAATCTCAATCAGTTCACCAACCATTAACCCGATACCAATAAGTCATCGATTCAATTTGATTAATGGTTACGGTTCGATTTTGAACGCCCTACATGCAATCACTGTGTTTCAATTAAACTCTACCAAATTTTCTTTTCTAATCTTTTTACAAAAACTCAAAAGCTTTTCTTCTTTCTTGTGGAGTTTGGTTGAAGCATACTTTTGGCAAAATAGAATCAAACACCGCCTTCGTTTCCTGCCTGACAAAATAAATTATTAGTTTATCACTTTTCTTTTTTCATTTATTTTGGGGGCGGGGTATTGGTAATTGTCTTTCCAAAAATTCAAGATTTCAAACTTTGTTTTTTGAATTTTTATGTTACATTAACATTTAGAGATGCCTTATCGGGCTTGAAAATACTGCCCTAATTCAACTTATGATGAACTTAACAAGTTCGAGGTAATACTCGAGTAACATTCCTCTTCTAAATAGCAAGTATTCCCTCTATTTCAATTTGTGTGAATTTTTTTTCTTTTTAGTTTGTGTCAAAAACAATGATCTATTTTTATATTTAAAAATAAATTATATTTGTACAATAATTTGTAGCCATCCAAAATATATGTACCTCATTTTATACTATAAGTTTAAAAGTTTTTTTTTCTTAAACTTCGTGCCCAAATGAGTTCACATAAATTGAAACACATGGAGTACTGTTTACATAGTTTGAGAAATAATATAACGGAACACCTCTTTTTTTAGTAGGAACTTTGAAAAAGAATCAAAAAGTATTCTATAGGCATCATAATTTTATGTCCATAGATAGTAACAAATACCTGATAGAATAAATGAGAAAAAATTACATTATTTATCCGAAAAATCGGATAACGTTAGATTTGTGTATGGTTCTAAGGAAACATTAGCCCGTACGCAAGCTAAATTCTCCTCTCCTTCGGGCTCGTCCCTTAAATGGCGGACCGCTTCCGAAGACATAACACCAGAGCCCACATTCGGCTTTCGAGATCTCTTAGCCAGTTTCTTCTTATCCGAGCTCGGGGAGCCCGATACGTCTTTTCTCTTCCTTTCTTTTACCTGCTTCAGGACAGGAACTTCTTCGCCATCGGATGAGAGCCTCATGACTACATCTTTCCCAAGTCCTACAAAAGGGAAGATGGAGATTTACCATACAAATCGATGAAGAGACAAGTCGACAAAAATATTTACCATGACTGTGGGCCTCCCATCGATCCTTTGATAATTCGACCCAAGCACGCTCGGAGTACGGTCTCTGCAACACCGGGCTTTCGACCCATTGTCTAAGATCCGGGATCGGTTCCTGCATTCGAGCTACAGTTGTGATAAGGAAAAAATGGATCAACAAAATAGAAGGCAATCACAAAATCAAAACGGGCAAAGAGAAACGTTTACTCACGGCTCATATTCCATTTCTCGGGAAATGGCAAGTCATCGGCAAGGATCAGATCCAAAGTTTTGATTCGAACAAAACGGCCCATCCAACCCCGATCCCGGGTCTCGTCTATGCTCGAGAATGGCGCTTTGGTTGCTCGGCGAGCAAGCTTGATCAACCCTCTTAGACAAAGTCGGGGACTGTAAAGACGCATAAGATGATCAAGGGTGAAGACACGCCCCTCAACCTTGCTCGAGAAAAATTGAAGAAGAATCACTATCCTCCAAAAGGAAGGGTGGATTTGGTTGAGGGTCACACCGTACCTCTTACAAAATGCAACGACGACAGGGTCTAGGGGTCCCAACGTGAAAGGATAAGTATAAACACTTAAGGACCCTTTGACGTAGGTAGTAATCGATTCATCGGGCGATGAGATTACTATGAGTTTATTATCCCAGTTGCATTCTTGTATGACTTTATCGAGAACTTTTTTGGTGATTGAACATTGGTACCTCGACATCGGCTCACACCCGGTCTCGGAGAAGGCTTTTCAATTTTAAAATCGCCTACGGTCGAACACCCAACTGGAACGAATTCCTCAGGGCGGTGTTCTTCCATATTCTCGCCACCAACAGGTCGAGATGAAGAAGCGGTCTCTTTTTGCGGAACAGTTTTAGGCGTTTTTGCCATTTAAAATTTCGTAAACAAAGAACGGAAGTATTTTGGTAAGGAAGAGTTTGCAGTATAACTCACGGGTTTACAGGCAGAAAACTCAGAAAAGACGAAAAGGAACTTGAAACATTTGGAAGATTGAAGACGTGAAAATTATGAATGGTGGAAGGAAAGGCTATTTATAGATTGAAGCAATGACGGTTCAATATCATAGGTGGTCGACCACCGTCTGACACGTTAAATACCTCGGTAAAACCGAACCAATGGGATGTCTATCACATACGTCAGGGTCGGGATCGATGAAAATGTCAGTATATATCTGATCGAGCTGTTGGGAAATTATATCGTTTCTCGTCACATCCTTTTTCGAGAAACGAGGGGACTATCTGTGTACGGTCAAAACCGATTTGAGTCAGTCGTACGAACTGGTCGAGACGATAATGTTTCGATCAAAGGATATATGCATGACAAGCTCGGTCAAGGTCCGAAGTAAGGGCAGCGAGCTTCGAGCTCTAAGACCGATCAATGACAAGCTCGATATCATTATCGAGCTCATATCAAAATCGAACTACGAGGCAAAGCAGGGATTATCGAAGATGCATGGACCGACCAACACTCACCCCGAATACCGAGACCCCAAGTCAGAATCGAGTTCGGACCAAGGCCGAGGGCTCAATCCCATATAGAGCACGAGCCAATATCTAGCTCGCAGACTAGGGTCGTTTGCAACCGCACTATGGGAGAGGACCTTGACGGAAATCGAGGAAAAGACAATACATCATGGACTCTCTACTAGGTATGTTTTTATTGTATATAAAGTAGGGTCTCTCTACTATAAGAGGGACATGGATTGTAAGCAAGCGAGACGGTAACAAAAGATCACTTCTCATATTGAAAGATATCCCTTTATGCTTGTTTTACTTTATCTTATTCATTCATTTTGCTCACTATTCTCATTCTCATAGTCAAGAATACACATATTTCTATTTCTCTACACGATTTATATCAAATTGTATCGCGTATCGATTCAACAGTCTTTCGATTTGGTGGAAGCAAGTCAGGGAACCTTGGCCATAATCCCAGAACAAGAAGAAGCCGAGATTATCCCTTCTCGAGCTAAGATGATTGGAAAGAATACCGAGGGTGGATCTTCTCGGGCAGTAGAAGACATTTCAAGGGATGAATTCATGATAGTTGACATTGGCAGATCCCTTCAAATTTTGAATGCCATGATTCGAGAGGCCGTCATGTTGGAGGATCAGTCCTATGAGGGTATCAAGGAGTCGACAGATATTCATGGTTTTCTGGAGGGGCTCGAGTCAGGTGCCTCGGAGTAGGTTACTGGTTTTGGTGGAATGCCGGTACCCAAAAAAACATCGTGGTTGGGTTCTGCCGAGCCTTCATCGATTCATAAACTGTGGACCAATTTCCGGCCCCGAGTATCGATCCCGACTGAAGGCGGAAGATAGTGCTCTCCGTACCTGCGGATACCCGAATTTTTTCTTCCCCTATGGAGATTGCCAGTTACCTTCGGTCCTTGGTGACCGAATAAGATCAATCAGTGATGAATGTGGTGGGCCCCGCATGCCTTTTCAACGAGGCCCAACATGCTTTGAATCGGGGTAACTCTGATGGCTTTTTTGCCGCTTATTTTACACAGAGTTGCAGGTAATGCTAACGTTTCTACTTTTGTTTGCAGGCTTTGGTGTTGCATCACGAGGCCTTTCTTCGAATCAGGGAGGAGCATGATGCCGAGGTTCGGAGCTTCACTGAGAAGAGTGACTCGTACAAGCTTCTTAGTGAAAAACTTCGAGCAGATTTGACAACGGCTCGGGAAGAGCACGAGGAGATGGCTGAGCAGGTATTCCGAATGTTCCATGATAGTGAAGAAGAAAAAGAGATAACCACTAATGATCTGATTCTGCAGGTTCGGCAGAGGATCGAGCAGATTGAACGGCTTAACTCACAGGTAGATGAGTTACTGACCAAGGCAGAGGAATTTAATACCCGTATGTATAACCTTGCCTCGAAAAAGGAAGTCGTCGAAGCTCAGTTGGAGCTGTTTGATGCCCAACTTTGATCTGCGAAAGAAAATGCTTTGGGGATGATCGAAAAGATGAAAGAGCTTCAGCATCGGTTGGACTTGGCCATTTTAGATAAAGCAGATTTAGCCAAAGAACTCGAAGTGGCCATATCTGAAGCGATCGAGGCCAACAAATGAGCCGATGCCAAAGTGGCTCAATTCAGGATCGATGTCGAGGTTAACCAAGCCAAAGCTGCGAGCATGGTCGAACATGCAAAGTGGCAGGCTCGGAGGGAGGCTCTCAGGGAGGTCAGAGCTCGGGGCTTCGATGTTGGGGCTGAGATTGAAGTTGCCAAGGCGGAGGAGAACAAAGCTCGGAGGTTGGCCTTTCCTGAGGAAGACTCCGATTGCTCGGGGGAGTCTGAAGACGAGGATGATGCCGAGAATACGGCCTCCGATGAAGATTGACTCATTTAGGGCCTTAGGTCGATCACTGTGTTCTTTTGATACCGCTTTCGGTTTTTGTATATAGAACTTCCTTTTGGAAGGGTAGCCGCCTCTGTACAAAAAAATTGTAAATATGAATCTTTCTTTTTTCTTTTTTAAATCTTTGTTGCCTTGTGGGTAGTCCCCTTTGCTTTACCGGGCTCGAACATCCTTTAGCTTAAACAGTCAAGTGTTCATTTTAATTCGAAGAAATGAGTAATTTGCTCGAAATCGAAATAAAAGTGGTCCGCAGGCTTAGTAGTCGAGTGAATGATTTGAACTCGATGCAATGTAGATCGTAGGCATAATGGTCGAGTGAGTGCTTGCTCGAACTAGAAGTAAAAGTAGCCCGTAGGCTTCATGGTCAAGGTAACCCGTAGGCTCAATGGTCGAGCGAGTGCTTGCTCGAACTCGAAAATGTAGCTCGCAGGCTTAATAGTCGAGTGAATGATTCGAACTCGATGTAATGTAGCCCGTAGGCGTAATGGTCAAAGTATCCCGTAGGCTTAATGATCTAGTGAGTGCTTGCTCGAACTCGAAAAAGTAGCCCGTAGGCTTAGCAGTCGAGTGAATGATTCGAACTCGATGCAATGTAGCCCGTAGGCGTAATGGTCAAAGTATCCCGTAGGCTTAATGATCTAGTGAGTGCTTGCTCGAACTCGAAAAAGTAGCCCGTAGGCTTAGCAGTCGAGTGAATGATTCGAACTCGATGCAATGTAGCCCGTAGGCGTAATGGTCAAAGTAGCCCGTAGGCTTAATAGTCGAGTAGGTGCTTGCTCAAACTCGAAAAAGTAGCATGTAGGCTTAGTAGTCGAGTGGATGGTTCGAACTCGATGCAATGTAGCCCGTAGGCGTAATGGTCAAAGTAGCTCGTAGGCTTAATGGTCAAAGTAGCATGTATGCTTAATGGTCGAGTGAGTGCTTGCTCGAACTAGAAAAAGTAGCATGTAGGCTTAGTAGTCGAGTGGATGATTCAAACTCGATGCAATGTAGCCGGTAGGCGTAATGGTCAAAATAGCCCATAGGCTTAATGGTCGAGAAAGTGCTTGCTCGAACTCGAAAAAGTAGCCCTTAGGCTCAGCAGTCGAGTGAATGATTCGAACTCGATGCAATGTAGCCCGTAGGTGTAATGGTAAAGTCTCCCGTTGGCTTAATGGTCGAGTGAGTGCTTGCTCGAACTCGAAAAAGTAGCTAGTAGGCTTAGCAGTCGAGTGAATGATTCGAACTCGATGCAATGTAGCCCGTAGGCGTAATGGTCAAACTAGCCCGTATGCTTAATGGTCGAGTGAGTGCTTGCTCGAACTCAAAAAAGTAGCCCGTAGGCTTGGCAGTTGAGTGAATGATTCGAACTCGATGCAATTTAGCTCGTAGGCATAATGGTCAAAGTATCCCGTAGGCTTAATGGTCGAGTGAGTGCTTGCTCGAACTCAAAAAAGTAGCCCGTAGGCTTAACAGTCGAGTGAATGATTCGAACTCGATGCAATGTAGCCCGTAGGCGTAATGGTCGAGTGAGCGCTTGCTCGAACTCGATCCTGTTTGCATAATAAATCTTGAACATAGAATATCAGTAAAGAAGAGGGCTTTCTTTGCAAGTTATTCTACACGGGCTCACGTTTTGCGTCAGGGCTTGGGCCAACTACATAAGCATGGTTCATTTTTGACTATTTGGCTCTTACAACGACATTGTTTGTCATGAAATAACGAAGTAACTTCCTTTGCATCGAACTTGATAATCATCACAGATACGTTAAATGATAAAGCCTCCCAGTATATGAGGTTGATTTTAAAGAGGCCTCGGATACTCAACAGTAATATCGTTTCCGCTATATGGCTGGTATCGATCTCTGGTCGACTTTTGCTTTTTCGTAACGGACATAGAGATCAACTGGTCATCTTCGACTCTTATTTTGGATTGATATCGATTGTGCACATCGGTCCANTATTATAATTAAGTGATGTTTACACAAATTTTTACTCATGAACTTATTATAACTAAGTACTAGAATAGATAGAAAAGGAATAAAAGAAAAGAAGTTATAGGAGTAATAGATTGAGATAATAATACATACTTATTTAATCATGTTTAACGATAAAAATATATACAAAATACATAATGCTTATTAAATTTGGTCTAAGAGCTGAGTATGTGTAAAAAGAAATTACATGGTTACCTATAAAAGGTATTATCACTTTTAACCTACGCAAAAAACTATTTATATTTGATAATCGAAAAAGTGTATAAAATTTGTATATAACATACAATATATATATATACAACAACAACAACAACAAACCAGTATAATCCACTAGTGGGGTCTGGGGAGGGTNTGCTCGTTTAGACCTTGAGTGAAAACTTGAACAGCCCAATCGTATGTGACTGGTGGCAGATCCATTCGTTCCATTTGAAAACGGGCTACGAACTCTCTTAGCATCTCGTTATCCTTTTGTATTACCTTGAACAGGTTCGACTTTCTGGTTTCGACCTTTATGGCTCCGGCATGTGCTTTTACGACGCAATCTGCAAGCATAGCAAAAGAATCAATAGAGTTAGATGGTAAATTATGATACCATATCACTGCCCCCTTTGATAGGGTTTCACCGAATTTTTTCAATAATACAAATTCGATCTCATCATCTTCCAAATCATTGCCCTTGATGGCACACGTGTAAGAAGTGA
>AWOL01S0008696.1:4166-14409 GCA_000715115.1 Nicotiana otophora
AGCTATATTAGATATACACGAGTGAAAACTCATGCTTAGATTGGGTGAGGAGACTGTGACTTTTAAGATGGATGTAGCAAAGGGGGCACAAAAGGACAAACTAGTGGCGAGCGTTGAGTGGAAAGTAAAGGGCTCGAAAGACAAGGTTGCGGTGAGCAAGAAAGATAAGTGTGGGGTGTACCCAAAGAAGGCTGAGAAGAAGCTGTTTGCATGGATATGTGCATTAGTTTGGGCGTGAGGAATGGAGCCCGACTTTGACTCATACCCCGACTAGATGTTTAGGTAAGTTTTCTATACCTTATGATTTTTAATTGTCTGCCATGAGGACATCACAACTTAAAGTGTGGGGTGGGGAATATTTGCATGTATGTATATTAGTTTTCTTTTTTTTAGTTGTAGGAGTTATAGATAGAAATTTTTAGAATTTTCCCGATGATGGATATCATAGATAGGTTTCTTGAGCGATTAAAGTCAAAGAAAAAAGAAAACGAAAATTCTTTTGTTAGGAAGTAAAACAAGCCCCCCTTGGGTTTTATTCATGACACGGTTCTTTTCCAAGGGTTTTATTTGAACCGGGTTGTTACAACCCATACTTTTCTATAGAGGATTTCTGACCATAAGACCCCGTAAGTTTAACAACCTTGATACCGTTAGATAAATTTTGATATGGTATTTATATTGAGTGGAACATTTTTGTAAAAAGTTTTAAAAATATGATTTTATATAGTTATTAATATTACTACTTTCGAATATATTTTAAATTATACACATGATATGAGGAAGTTTATGAGATTTTCTTTATTGTAAAAGATAGAAATTATTTTCTCACAAGAAAAGAAGGTTATCTTTTTACCATTTTAAACATTAAGCGTACAAAAATTTGTAATCTTTATATGAGATTAGGAAAATTAGAAGTTGTGAAAATATATGCATTTTTACATGGATTTTCTAATGAAATAATAGTGTATGCATTGATTTTATATGGTACCACATGACCATGATAGTAAATTATATAAAGTATATTACAAATGAGTAGAATTTTTTTTAATTTGAGACAATTCTTAATTATGCTGGTAATTGGTTAATTATTGGGTAATGGGATATTACCCACTTAATTAATGAATTGTTTGGATAAAGATGGAAAAGACCAACGTGGCAGCAAGCCGCTCTATAACCAAATGACTCTTGATCAATTTTAAATAGGTGGAAACCTAATCTACTAAGTACAAGACAGGTCAATTCTAATAGACATTTAAGAGAAAAGTTTAGCAAAGTGAAGATTTAATTAAATTTCACCATTAGAACTCCTTTTTGCACTCTTCTTTTGTTTCATTTTTTTAAACGAAGAGCTGATCGACAGGCTTCTTGTCTTTGCAAATGGTGTCGTAAACTGTCCTTATTTCGTTGACTCCACCTATAAGAGTGTTTAACTCCTTTTAGATGACTTTGTGTTTCTCCTGAACAACTGTATAGTGCTTGTTCTGTTACTATCTTTGGTAGTGCTTTGTCATCCATGAGTTATAGATGATTTGTCACCAACTTTTCAGGATTAGGCATCATGAAATGTTAGCGGTCAACAATAAGTTGAGAGTTGTAAGCCGTAAGGTGGAAAACATACAATTACTACTTATATCTAATCTTGAATTCTTGAAAAATTCCATCTTTTCAAGATTTAAGAAGTTAGCTCAACACCAAGTAATATCATGTGCACTAGAGCTAGGACAGAGCCTATGCCATTCTTGTCCTACTACTAGCAACTTAGTAATGTGACATTTTTGCTTCAACAAGCATTCGAGCAAGAATATCATACGGATGTTTCCCAACTCCAGGTATGTTAAGGCTAATCCTTCTTTATTTTTGCACGATCCAAGTAATGATACATAAACGTAATGCTTTTCCATAAGTGGTTCTACTCTGAGTAGTTAAGAAGGTCTACGATATTCATTCTTGTAAAGTTATATTCAAGTATGTTGCTAAGTCTATATTGAGGCATACGATAAAGATCTTAATGTTTATAATATAGTGATATATGTACATGAGTCTTAATGCATTTACCACCGTGCTACGGCAGGTCAGGCAGTTACCACTGGTTGGGCAGTTATGTGTCATTATTTACCACCGGTTGGGCAGTTACACATTTACCACCGTGCTACGGCCGATCGGGCAGTCATCCATTTACCACCGAGCTACGGCCGGTTGGGCAGTTATACATTTACCATCGAGATATGGCTGGTCGGGCAGTCATGCATTTACCACCGTGCTACGGCTGATCGGACAGTTACCACTGATCAGTTGGGTAGTCATACATCATACGATATGGATAACAGTCTCAAAGAGAAGCATTGTATATATGTAAGTATAATAAGTATGCATATACGGCGACATTTCAGAGATTCAGGTTGATTCTTATATGTCTTTAATTAATGTTGACTTACTGTTATGTTTCAGTTCTGCCTTACATACTCAGTACATTATTCGTACTGACGACCTTTAGTTGGGGACACTGCATTCATGCCTGCAGGTATTGATTATCAGTTTGACAAGCCCTCATAGTAGACGAGATTGGCATTCAGCAAAGGATCGGTAAGACTCCACCTCATTCGGAGTGCATCTGAGTCTATGCGTCATCGTGTCAGAATTTTGCTACAGACTTATGGGTAGGCCGGTACCCTGTCCCATTTGATGTCAAATAATCTTAGAGGCTTTGTAGACAGAGGTTCATTTTGTACAGTATGTCAGAGGACTTGACGGCCCATATGTATTCATGTTTTAAGAAAATATGGTTCAGTGATACAGTGTTTTCCCACTTACTCTTGTACATTATGAGTTGTGGCCATGCTGGCCCATGATAGTTATAAAAGGAATGAGTTCAGCCAACTCGACCTATGTATGTTCTAGTTTTGGTCGAATGATCATGAGTTACAGAATTGTTTGCTCGGGCCACCACGGCACCGGGTGCCAGCCACACCTCCCCAGGTTTAGGGCGTGACAAAGTGGTATTAGAGAAAGTTGTGTCCTAGGGAGTCTACAAAGCCGTTCCTAGTAGAGTCTCACTTATGAGCGTGTTGAGCGCCACAGTTATAATTGAGAGGCTATAGGAAATTTAAGAAATATTACCCTTCTTTTGTTTCTAGATCGTGCCATAAAGCTGAGTCGTAAGAAGTCAGTATGAAGCTTTCACCAGATTTTGTATGCACCAGAGGTGCAGGTATCACAGTAGAGCNAGGTCAGGCAGTTACCACTGGTTGGGCAGTTATGTGTCATTATTTACCACCGGTTGGGCAGTTACACATTTACCACCATGCTACGGCNACGAGATACTCAAGTAGAAAATGTTGTGAATAGTCAAGACTTCAGATACAGGTTGGGTTTTAGTTTAATTTACAAAGGAGACCCTAGTGAAAATTTTGTAAATCTCTAAGAGTTAACATTCGATGACGAATGTTCTAAAGGGGGGAAAGATGTTACATCCCGTACTGTTCTACAGAGGATTTGTTACCATAAGACCCCGTAAGTTTAACAACCTTGATATCGTGAGATACATTTTGATATGGTATATATACTGAGTGGAACATTTTTGGAAAAATATTGAAAAATATGATTTTATATAGTTATTAATATTACTACTTTTGAATATATTTTAAATTATACACATGTTATGAGGAAGTTTATGAGATTTTCTTTATTGTAAAAGATAGAAATTTTTCTCACAAGAAAATAAGGTTATCTTTTTACCATTTTAAGAATTAAGCATATGAAAATTTGAACTATATATATGACATTAGGAAAATTAGAAGTTGAGAAAATATATGCATTTTTACGTGGATATGTTAATAAGATAATAGTGTATGTATTGATTTTATATGGTACCACATGACCATGATAGTAAGTTATATAAAGTATATTAAAAATGAGTAGAATTTTAAGTAATTAGAAACAATTCTTAATTATGCGGGTAATTGGTTTATTATTGGGTAATGGGATATTACCCACTTAACTAATGAATTATTTGGATAAAGATGGAAAAAACCAATGTGGTAGCAAGCCACTCTTTAACCAAATGTCTCTTAATCAATTTTAAATAGGTGGCAACCTAATCTACTAAGTACAAGACATGACAATTCTAATACACATGAAAGAGAAGTTTATCAAAGTGTAGATTTAATTAAATTTCACCATTAGAACTCCTTTTTGCACTCTTCTTTTGTTTCATTTTGTTAAACGAAGAGCTGATCGACATGCTTCTTGTCTTTACAAATGGTGTCATAAATTGTCCTTATTTCATTGACTCCGCCTATAAGAGTGTTTAACTCCTTTTAGAAGACTTTGTTTCTCTTCTGAACAACGGTATAGTTCTTGTTCAGTTACTATCGTTGGTAGGGCCTAGTCATCCATGAGTTATAGATGATGCGTCACCAACTTTTCAGGATTAGGCATCATGAAATGTTAGCGGTCAACAATAAGTTGAGAGGTGGAAGCCGTAAGGTGGAAAACATGCAATTACTACTTATACCTAATCTTCAATTCTTGAAATATGCCATCTTTTCAAGATTTAAGAAGTTAGCTCAACAGAAAGTAATCACATGTGCACTAGAGCTAGGATAGAGCCTATGCCATTCTTGTCCTACTATTGGCAACTTAGTAACTTGACATTTCTGCTTCAACAAGAATTCGAGCAAGAATATCATACAGGTGTTTCCCTACTCCAGGTATATTAAGGCTAATCCTTCTTTATTTTGGCATGATCCAAGTAACGATACGTAAACGTAATGCTATTCCGTAAGTGGTTCTACTCTTAGTAGTTAAGAAGCTCTATGTTATTCCTTCCTTTAAAGTTATATATTTAAGTATGTTTAAGTATGTTGCTAAGTCTATATTGAGGCGTACGATAAAGATGTTAATGTTTATAATATAGTGATATATGTACATGCATCTTCATTTATTTAGCACTGTGCTACGGCCGGTCGGGCAGTTACCATCAGTTTGACAGTTATGTGTCATTTTTTACCACCGATCGGGTAGTTACATATTTACCATCAAGCTACGGCCGGTCGGGCAGTCATGCATTTACCACTACACTACGACCGGTCGAGCAGTTACCTCTGATCGGTTGGGCAGTCATGCATCATATGATATGGATAATAGTCTCAAAGAGAAGCATTGTATATATATAAGTATAGTAAGTATGTATATACAGTGGTACTTCAGAGATTCAAGTTGATTTTTATATGTCTTTAATTAATGTTGACTTACTGTTATGTTTTAGTTCTGCCTTACATACTCAGTACATTATTCATACTGATGTCCTTTTGTTGGGGACACTGCATTCTTGCCTGCAAGTATAGATAATCAGTTTGACGAGCCCTCATAGTAGACGATATTGGCATTCAGCGAAGGATCGGTAAGACTCCACCTCATTCGGAGTGCATATGAGTCTATGAGTTATCGTGTCAGAATTTTGCTACAGCCTTATGGGTAGGCCAGTACCCTCTCCCATTTGATGTCAAATAATCTTAGAGGCTTTGTAGACAGAGGTTCATTTTGTATAGTATGTCAGAGGCCTTTACGGCCAATATGTATTCATGTTTTAAGAAAAAATGGTTAAGTGATACAGTGTTTTCCCACTTACGCTTGTACATTATGAGTTGTGGCCATGTTGGCCCATGATTGTTATAAAAGGAATGCGTTTAGCCAACTTGACCTATGTATGTTATAGTTTTGGTCGAATGATCATGAGTTACAGAATGGTTCGCTCGGGCCAGCACGGCACCGGGTGCCAGCCATGCCTCCCCAGGTTTGGGGCGTGACACGGGTGCAGTTAGTTTTATTGTTTTCTAGGAGTAGGAAATCTTGTGCTATGATATGAAATGAAGGAAATATCTCTTGACTTTATTATACTTTGAGAATAGTAATGCTTTATTTGTGATGCTTAGGCTCAGTTATTTACTCTTGTATAAGTACCTTTAATTGTATGATCTTAACTTAGCTTAACTGCTTTGACTATATTGTCTTGATAGTCCAATTTTGAGTAAGTTATATGCCATGTGTGTGTGAGATTTTGTGTTACTGTGTGCATTGCATTTGATGTTTAGAACTTTTCTCATGTGTTTGCAAAGCGAAATTGTAGTCTTATTCAGTCTTGGAAGTGATATAGGCATTTCTTTGTTGAGCCAATTATATGCTTTTACCCACCTAATTTTTATGTATCTTAGTCAACCCCTTTGAGCCTATAATCTTGTTTCGTTTGCAACCACATTACAAGTCTTACTTATTTGTTTGAATTGACCATCTATTTGAACCTTTTACCTCTCCTGAACACTTGAATATTGTATGAACTTTGTAAAAGTTAAAGTGTGGGGTGATGGTTTGGCTTTTGAAGGGAACTATTGAAATAAGGAGAAAGGTGCATTGTTTTGAAAAAGTAAGAACTACTTGAATTAAAAAAAGAAAAGGAAAAAAGTAAAGTAGTTCTATTGGTGTTAAAAATATTCATTGATAGTGGTAATTTTTGATGTATTTGTGGTTAATGAAGTTGGGAGTTGATGTATATTGATGTGAAGCTGGAGTTATGGTTGACATAAGTGTGGGGTTTTGCACGGTTAACTGTATGTGTTAAAGTGCTTAGAGAGGTGTAGTAACTCTTATATCCAAATGTAACTTACCGATCCCGCAGCCTACACTAAAACCAAATAATGTCCTACTTGATCCTTGACTGAATGAGCTCAATTAGTAGAGTAGTACACTATGGGCAAGCCCATGGTACGTCTTCTGTGGCATATGAATGTTGTTTCTCAGAGTGAGTGAAGTCTTTCTATCTTGAGTTCAGAATTGTTCTTAATTTTATTGTGTGTAGAACTAGACTCTATTGTTGTGTGAGGGCACTTGATTCACGAAGGAAAGGTAATTTCGTGGACCTCTGTGTTAGAGTAGGTGAGCGGGTTATGAAAAATATATGGTGCTTTTGAGTCAAATCTCGACATAAGGATGTTACGGTATTGTGCTTAATCTGTTTTAAATATTCTTGGAGTGATGAGTTAGGAGAGTTGTTTAAAAAGGTCGTGTCTTTAAAAAGTGTAGTTTGATTGCTTGATGGTAGGCTATAATCTCATGTTTTGGTCGCTTATTACATTACACTTTACTGCAGTTTAATTGAGTTTGACCGTTAATTGCTAGAGTTTTGCACTAATTGTGCGTTTCATTCTTTGTAGGAGTGTTTTCGAGCTATGAAAATGTTACAGAATAAATTTGGATGATTTGGAGCTTTGAAGTATGAGTAAAAGTTCAAGGGAATAAGTCAGGATCGCGTACAGGGGTCGATAACCACGTCGGGAGAGTTAAAAAGCAAGAAAAATCCGTACTCAAAGAAAGTCCCACAGCCGTGGCGCGTGAGGCTCCACGTGGGGTGCCACAATAGGCCTATTCTCTGTTGTCTATCAGAAATAAACTCACTGAACTTCCCCACTAATGACCCGCATGGCCCGTCGCCCCATGTGGCGCGCCTGTGCAAATCGTTCAGAGATTGCTTCCTATTTTGCGTTGGATTCTTTGTCTGGGCCCGACCCTACTTAGTATAAATACATGTAAAAACATTATTGTATGGACTTCTAACACATATTAGACCTAAGTAATCCAAGGAGGATGTGGAGAAGCAAAAGCTCAAGGATTTCATCATTTAATCCTCACTCAAGACAAAGGTTTGAGGATCGTTTTATGTTTTCCTTTAACTTAAACATTGTTATGATGAATTACTCCATATCCATGGAGTAGTTCTCTTTAGGGTTTGATGGATTTGGTGTATTGATACTTGTTTGTGGATAATTAACTCTAGTTTTATGTATTGAATCGTTTGGATGTTTTAATTGTTGCATCTATATTCACTTGTTCATGTAGTCGAGAGAGGCATAACATGTGATATTGCTACATTATACTTTGTTGGTTGAAGTCAGTAATTTTTCTTAGTAATCGAAAGAAGCTAGTTGAATTGTTGATTAAACTTAGTTAGGAGGATAATCGAGAGCAGTTCTCCTAGAGACCAATCCACTATGAATTCTTGCATATCTTCACATGCTTAAAATTGGTTCATCTTGTGAGGTTGAGACTTAATCGAGAGAGGTGTTTCTGCTAATCAATTAAACTAATAACCAAGTGAATATGAGAGACTCACTTAGAATTGAATTATCTAGAGTTAAATCCTAAACATTTCTCTTGCACCTATCCTATCAACCCTATCGTCTCCCAATTGATATCTTCCTTTGCTTAATACTTCCGTTGATTATCATTAGTCAATAGTTTAGACTCTTTGTTAATTTTAGTTTAAATCAACTAAGGTTAATTTAAGGTTAAATCACATAAACCTCAGTTGTTGATCATCTTGAATATCAATTTAGCTACAAACTCCGATAATACTATTTAAATTCAATCCCTGTGGATACGATATTATAAATTACTATATTTGACTAGCGAGCATATTGTAGTGTGTGTTTTGCGCTTGTCAAAGTGTGGGGTGTTAATTGTAGGCTATAATTACGCGTTTTAGTCTCTTATTGCACTATAATTCACTGCACTTTACTTGTGTTAAGCTTTAATTGGTAGTATTTTGCACTTATTGTGTGTTTCATGCCTTGTATGGGTAATTCAGAGTTATGTAGATGTTTTGCAGCTAATTCGAGCTATTTGGAAATTTAAAGTTTGAGTAAGGTCCCAAGGGAATAAGTCAATATCGTGTTCGGGGGTCGATGATCACGTCTGGACATCACAAATCAAGCAAAAAGAAACACTATGAGGAATTTGCACTGCTGCAGTGTGTAGGGCGGCGCGTCGTGTGTGCCACAGCACTGTGTTTTGGCAGCTTGATGAAAATTACATGCTCCCTGATAAGTGCCACTAATGTCCCGCATGGTGCGTCGCCCCATGCGACGTGCTTGTGGAATTCTATAGAGTTAGTTTCCTATCTCAGCTAGGAAAGGGTGATTTCGTCTGGGCCCGACCCTATTTGGTATAAATACATGAAAAATATTATGTTATGGACTTTTGACATACTTTAGACATAAGGACACTAAGGAGGAGTTGAAGAACACAAGCACAAGGATTTCATCATTCCTTCCTCACTCAAGACCCGAGCTTGGATCGAATTTATTTTTTCCTATACTATAATTATATGTGAGATGCATTTCTCCATGTCTATGGCGCAGTTCCCTCTAATGTTTGTTGGATTTTGTGTATTGATGATTGTTTGTGGATTATAACTCTAGTTTTATGTATTGAATCGTTTTGGAGGATTTAAGTTTTGCATCTATATTCACTAGTTAATGTAATCGAGAGAGGCGTAACTTGTGATATCTTTGCATTATATTGTTAGTTGAGTTCATAGATTATTCTAAGTAATCGAAAGAGGCTAGTTGAATCACTGCCTAAACCTAGTTAGGAGAATAATCGAATGAGGTTTTCCTAAAGACCAGTCCACTACGCATTCTTGCATAGCTTCACATGCTTAATTTGATTCATCTCGTGAGGTTAAGACTTAATCGAGAGAGGAGTTTTTGCTGAACACTTGATTTGAGAGACTCACTTGAACATTGGAAGTGAAATATCTAGAGTTAGATCCCGAATAATTATCTTGCATCTATCCTGTCAAAACCATATCTTCTCCCACTGATAACCTTATTTGCTTATCCCTTGTCTTGATAGTCACTAGTCAATAGCTTTAGATTCTTAGTTAATTTTAGTTATTAATCCTATAAATCTCAATTGTTGATTCTCCTAGATAGAAATCAAGCTAGAAATTACGAAAATACTGTTTAAATCAAATCTATGTGGATACGCTATTATATTATACTATCTTTGATTAAAGAGCATAATTTAAGTGTGTGCTTTACGCTCGTCAAATATGGGCGCCATTGTCGGGGATTGGCAACAATACTATTTGAAATAGTTTGTAGTGCTAATTTAGGATTTTTTTTCTTTTTATTTTATTTCCCTTTTTACGGTTGGTGTTTGTTGGTTGTGTGCAGGTTACAAGTTAAGATTGGTGCATGACAAGAGTTTATGTGAAAGGAGTGCTACCATATGAGCCAATGTTAGAAACAAAACTGCGACAACTGAGGAAGGAAAGATATCTCACAGAGGAGTTAGAAAAGGTTGGGCAACCCTCAACCCAAGAAACTACGGCCGGAAACGGTGATGATAATGTAGATTTGGCTGCAAGAGAGGCACCCCAACAATGATAAAAAGCTTTACAGGATGC